>RJWJ010010735.1:0-46256 GCA_004363605.1 Indri indri | reverse complement strand
AGTAAATGTAGCTGAAGGCTGAATATTCAAACTCTTTCAACCCTAGCTAAATATAACTTGGAGGTTTGAATTACTATAAATTCATATTACATTTATCCACAGGATGAGGGTCACATACTAAGTGCTTTTCCAAACATAAAAAAGGTCCCAGGCCGTGAATTCATTCTCTTTTCAGCAGATTTCGCCAATGTTTCTTTAGTTGTAAATAGCAGTGATATTTCTATTAAATTCATTTTCTCCCTTGGTGGCATATCTACTCCAAATACCATCTCATTATCTGCAAGGAGGCAGATTCCCGCTGGACCCTTCCAAATTAGGCCATCAGACCCCCTTGTTTATGCGTTTTAAACTCATTCATACACGGGCAATGCTATCTCGTCCTTCAGAGAGCAGAAACTCACCAATCCACTCTGCAGAAGATAAAGAAAAATGACGCTCGTATTTCTCTTTGCTATGCCCATATTTACTGCTTCGCCACAACGCAGCTCTTCTGCTACCCTCTCTGATGGGCGCTAACACAAGAGCCAGTGCATTTTGTTCCAAGTGCTGCTTAATGCGCCCACAGATAAATCTTCCTCCCTGCTCCGTATCAAAAACATCTTGCAAGTCTAGGTAAATTATACGCCACCGCTCCAGTTTTGTCTACTAATTTTTTAATGTACATGAAATATTCAAGGAGATTTGTGAGGCATGAAATGCCTCTCGTGAATCCATCCTGACACCTCCCTTGCTGATAATACATTTCTAAAGGCTGCCCACGTCCATTAGGGGCTGAAGTTTTCTAACTAGATTAAAGATCCACTGGCTGAAAAGATAGGAAGACGGGCCCTGAGAGTCCCTCCAGGGCTCTCTGCTAGTCTGTGGCTTCTCTCCTTTGCTGCCAGTGGCTTTTGGAGTCTTTGTAATGTCTTCTTTTGTCTTGTATTCCATGGCATATTTACCGGGATGGAGGGATGAAGAAACTGGGGCTGGAATAATTTTTCAACTTTCATGGACTCCTAAGACCCCCCATGTACTAAGGGTCTTGTCTTCACCCCATGCATTGGAGGTGAAAACAAAACCATGAAAGCAAAGCTCTTAAAATATAAGAGAGAACACAAGACTCTAAATAGTAAGAAGTAAGATCACGGTTCTCAGGCATCTGAACTGGACAGATTAAAATGGCCCACATATTTTAATTGACTGGTATAATTCAAATAACTGGGTTTTGATTTCCTGATTTATCAATCATTAGTGGCAAGACCCAAGGTATTTAAATTAAGCTTTCTGTACCTCCACTGGGGGGGGAATTAATGTCACTCTCATGGGGCTGTTGTGAGGATTAAAAGAATTAATATGTACATGTGCCCAGAACACTGCAAGGGCTCAGTCAAGGTTAATCTCCTCCCCTCCCTCCAAGCGCATTTCTGTAATGGCTCTTTCCACTCTCACCCTACTTTGCAATTGGAATAGCTTCCACATAGGGAGCTGTTTGGCAGGCCATTTACACACATTTTTCATATCTGATACTTACAACAGTACTGCACAGTGGGGATTAGTAGTCCAACACAACAAAGAAAATACTGAGGTTACAAAGGTTAGGAAGTTGGCAAAGGGTGCACCTTCTCTAATCATAGTGCCAGGATTCCAGCTACCATGGTGTGATCCCCCCCAATCCACCTATGCTCCTTTAAACATGCCCCCTCCCCACTCTTCTTCACATCATTTGGCCTTCATCTTACAGGAAGAAAATAGAATCCCTGAAACATGACATCACCCTTCTTTTTTTACTATATTATAGCAATATGTCAGGTTACTCTGAATGTCTATGTAATCAACGCCTTTGGGGCTACCCTATTGCCACTTTAATTTCATGAGAGTTTTATGAACCATGTTTTCCACCAATTAGGGATTTCTTACGTTATTTTGAGACATTACTTATCCCCATTTTTGCCATATGCATTTCGTTAATGCCTTTTTATTTTTTATATATCCATTCCCACATTTTTATAGCTTTGATGGAAGCTTAGGAGTTTAGTGTCTTCCATTATTGGTTATTTATTCCTTGCTTTATTTATTCATTTATTATCTTCTACTTCTACTTCTATTTATCATTGAATAGCTCCCCCACTTTTCCAGATGCATTAAGTTATTAACTCCATCCATTTCTTTCCTGTCTTCACTTACAATAATATTACTTCACGTATTCATTCCTCTTCAACTTTTTCTACTGGAAATCCAATGTCTGTGGCTTGTGTTTTTCCTCAGCTACCATGTGCTCTTATTTTTAGCCTAATTATGAGCATAATGAAGTCTTGATTGTGATTTTCCAGATTTCCCTTCAATGACTTGGGTCGTAACCTCTCTAGCTGCCAAGTCTGCTACTTTTACCCCTTAGAAATAAAAATAAAATATGAAATTAGAAAGCCATCTTGCTCTCCTTCACAAATATTATGCTAGTTCCTCCCTCCCCTTTTCTTTGCAATCTTAGCTACATTTGGCAATTAGAAATGACCCAGTGTGAAGACCCCGGTCTTTTTGTTCAGTTGTGAAAAGGGTTTGGCACTGGGGTTAAGGTTCTAAGCTTGCTGGAGATGTTCAGTGTCAAGCTCAGCATGGTAGAATTAGAGAACATGAACCCTGAAAGGGCCTTTAAGTGTCCTTTTGAAAAAGCGACATAAAATTGTGGAATTTTTTTTTTTAAAGGACCTGGGAAGCATCGCTAACCAGCTATGCCATTTTGATTAAGTCCCTCAACTTTGCTAAGCCTCACTTTCCTCTTCTGCAAGACAGGATTACAAAAGTATGTATTTATTTTATGGAGCCGTGGTGTGGCGCAAATGAGTCAGCATTTGTGAAATAGTTCGGCACGTAGTCCAAGCACGTAGTATCTTCTCAAATAAATACCAACTGGCTCTGAAGCTAGTGCCACCACACTGCTGGTCCCCGACAGTCCTTGAGTATCGGCGCCATGGGGTCAGCCAGTCTATAACTGACCAATTCAAGGGGCAGAAACCTCACAGTCTTACAGGTTTTCCCAATCCACCTCCAGACAATATTGACTTTTTCGAATGTTCTTTCAGTTTGGGGCAGGGCCTACATCACAGCTGAGGCTATTTAGTCAAAATTATTCTCCATACAGAGAGCCAACATCTGGTTCTATCCAGAATTCACTCATGGGCTCTTGTCTCTCTCTTCTAGGACACCAGGTATAGCCGAGACACTTTCATTACAAGCATGAGAGTTCTTCGGGTTTTGAATGGAGTACCCCAGTACTGCTCCAGCTCCCTCAATAACACCTCACGGGTTTCATGATTTTTGGTCCCCTCGGCATCCTCTTCTCTCCCCTCTGGAATGTTCAAATATATAAGGTCCCGGGGTCCTAGACCCAGCTGAAATATTTTAGGAACCTGCAACCTTAAGGCCGCATGTGGCCTTCTAGGTCCTTAAGTGTGGCCTTTTGACTGGATCCAGATTTTACAGAACAAATCCTTTTATTAAAAGGGGCGCAGCAGAGAAAGATGAAGTTTTTCTTGCCTCCTTTGGTGTTTAAAAAAGAACAATCTTGAAATCAGAAGTCGGCAGGTTCCCCACCCCTGCCAGAAGTGCCACATTTCTGGTTCTGAATAGTCTACTTCTCTTTATAAAGCCCAAGATCAAAATCATTTCTTTAGCAGCTATACCCAGCAGTAATTCATTTTAATTAAGTTTATAGTCAACCTGAATCCTCTGTTTTTTCTTTTTCTTCCATTGCTTCTCAGAAAGTTGATTTTTGGAATCCAGACTCAGAACCTCCCATTTACTTGGGCCCATCTGATTCATCAGAACAATCCATGGTGATTACAAGAGGTCAAAGGTCACCCATGAAATTCACTGATCCATTTAATAAACGTTTTTTTGAGGACTCAGTTCCAGATACTGCTTTAGGCTCTGAGAATAGAGGTTCTCTGGTTAACAGGACACATCTTTTCTTAAATTAATGGAACTTACAGTTCTACAGGATAATTATTAAACAACTAATTCCAACAACAGTGATAAAAGTGGTCTCAGAGGCTTATAGTAGGGGCCTGATTTAGTTTAGGGGGGCTGGGAAAGCTTCCTTGTAGACGTAACTTTGATTTCTAAGTGATATGGAAATCACTTCGAGTTTTAAGGAATGAATAGGAGAGCTCCATGCAATGTGAAAAAGATGTGGGAAGGCCTTGGAGACAGAAGTTTGGCAAATCCAAGCACAGCAAACTCAAGAAGAACAAACACTAATGCAGTAGAAAGAAAAGAGAAGCACAGACGAGGCCACAGTGGTAAATCAGGGTCTTATTATGAAGAGATATGTAGGACCATTAAGGATTTGGGTTGTTTTCTTAAGAGTAATGAGAAGCTACTAAAGGTTTTTTTTTTTTAATGCTATTTTTTTTAATGATACATAATATTTTACATATTTATGGGGTATAGGTGGAGGTTTGTTACATGCATAGAATGCATAATTATCAAATCAGGGTATTTGCGGTATCCATCACCTTGAGCATTTATCATTTCTGTGGGTTGGTATCATTTCATGTCCTCTCTTCTAGTTACTTTGAAGTATACAGAATATTGTTGCTATATGTCATCACCCTAGTCTGCTATCAAATATTAGAACTTTTCTTTATATCTAACTATATGTTTGTACCCATTAACCAACCTCTTTTCACTGCCCCGTCCCTCCCACCCACCCTTCTCAGCTTCTGGTATCTATCCTTCTCTTTTCTACGTCCACGAGGTCAAGTATTTTAGCTCCCACATGTAAGTGAGAACGTGCAATATTTGTCTTTCTCTGCCTGGCTTATTTCGCTTAATGTAATGACCTCTAGTTCCATCCATGTTGCTGCAAATGAGATTTTTAAGCCATGGGGCAGGGTGGTGGGGGGTATGATTAGATTTACATTTTGGAAAGGATAATTTAGGCAGCTGTAGTGTGAAAAAAATGGATTCAAGTGGGAACAAGAAGGGCACGTACTAGCTCACGATTGCTGCAATAGTCTGGAGTGATCATGGTACTTTGGACACCAGTGGTGGTGATGGAGAGAGAGAGAAGTGGATAGATTTTGAGGGCCATTCGGGAACTGGACTATGTAGAATATAGACATTAACTGGAAAAAGGGGAGGGGGAAAGCAAGTAGGGGGATGGTACCCTTGTTGCTGATTTGCACATATGAGTGGATGTTAGTACTATTTACCAAGTTTGGGAAAACAAGAGGTAGAAAGAGTTGCCATGGGAGAGCATAAGTTAAGTTTGAGAGACGTTGAGTTTGAAATGCTCACTAGCTATCCAAGTGGAAACTTAGGGGTGGATATTTACTACTTTTTCTAGGTACCTTTTGTCTGTAAAAATATTACTACCTTGTGTCTCTTCCCAGGTCCTTTTTTCTGAAGATCTTGCGTGTAGTTTATTGCATCTATTCATTCCATATTTAAATAATCTCATTGAAAACATTTCTATGTTTGAAAAGCCTCTGTTCACCTTGAACTTTCATTCTGTCTTGGATTGTTCTAAATGTCAGAAATGTCTTCCATGTAGTGAACTAAAATACATGTGAATATGTGGTCTTTTTTTATTATTATTATTTCAGGATATTGTGAGGGTACAAACATTTTGGTTACATTTTATGTCTTTGCCTCACCCAAGTGAGGATTAGAGGCATGCCCTTCCCCTCTACAATGCTCACCATATCCATTAGTTGTGAGTTTACCCCTCCCCTCAAACCTCTAATCCTTGGAGAATATTACTACCGTGTAAGCACCATAGTGTTGATCAGTCAGTGCCAATTTGATGGCGAGTACATGTGTCTTCCCAGGTCTTAACACTCAACGACTAGTTATGCTAATAAAGCTAAAATAGCTCTTCTAATAGTTTTGTGTTCACATGTGTGTGTTTGTGTGTGTGTGGCAAGACAGCAAAAGTGAGAGAGTGAGAGAGAGCAAGAAAGAAAGAGAAAAAGAGAGAGAGAGAGAAAAGAGAGAAAGAGAGAATGAGAGAATATAAGTTAATTTGCTTCCATCTTGGTTTTCTCTGAGATTCTCCTTTGGGAAGTTGTCCTATAAGTAGAACACAAGAACCCGTTTTTCCTGTATTTGCTCTGCCTTAAAAATTCTTATTTAATAAATTTATGCTCAAAACTAAGCTCCTAGACCCTCACCTGCCAAGTTGATTTAACATCAAGTATCATGATAAAGTAACTTCCCAATTACCAGATTTTTATAATTGCTACACTGAGGCATTAAGCCTGAAAAATATGCATGTTCATGACCCAGGCGCCTCCTATACTTTTTCATCCCTCCATTTTGAGTTTGAAAAATAGGCATGAAAATTGTTTTCTGACACTTCTTTTGAACCCTTAAATTATGAATCTATGACTAATAGCGATGTCTCAGGATGTTCTCTCAGAGAGGAAATCTAGTTTGAATATCTGTCTTTTGTTTTTCATTCTGCAATTTCCTAAGAAGAACAGTGCAGGAAGGTGCTATGCCCCCCGCCCTCCCTGCAGCACACATAGCCTACTCCCCCAATGTTAAAATGCACCTCCTTCATGTTATCAGACAGCTTGCTTTTGTCCAGCATGTTTACGTGTTTAAAATTAAAGCAGCAGCAGGAGACTGGAGAGGTGAAAGAACTCACAATGGGATTCAAAGTCAAACCAAGGCTGCATACAGCCATGTCTCAGTCATGGGTGCTATTAATAGACAAGGTACACTAGAAACTCCCTGTAGGTAAAGGCGGAGTTGGTCCTGCACACCTCTGTAGCAGCGGCTGCTAGCACAAGGCATTGCATAATAGCTGCTCATCAAAAGTTGAATCCTGAGTGGTCCCAAATACTCATTCCTGTCGCCAATTCATCCAGGCTCTGTCTGGGCTCTCCTGCTTCTTTTAAATCCTCTACCTTAGCACTGTAGACCTCATTCACAAAACCAGGCTCTGAAGATTTTCATACTTTATGGTCTTTTTCCTAAGCCTTTTCCTTAGCCAGCCCTGGACTTGCAATCTCAACCTGCAATCCATCTGGAATCACAGTCCCCCATCCTCCGCCTGCAGCTTCAGATGTTTTGATTCAACCAGTGCCTCACTCTTAATACCTAGCCCTTCCACTTCCTTTTCCAGCATTTGGGTATGGATCCCGGTGATGGGAATGTTGACTTCTGTTCAGAATGTGTCTCCTGCTATGCAGACACAACCCTTCCCCATAAACTGAGGTTTCCACAAGTTTCCCAAACTCCAAGTGGTCACTCAGCCACCTGGATGTAGCCACTGAACTCACCCAGCACATGCCCTGACCTCTCCAAGTCTGACTCCTACATCTAATTGCCTCTAAGAGCTGAATTCCTGCTTACACATTTCCTTGTCTTGGTCCATCCTGTTCCTCTGACCCTCTGCTCTGATTAGTACATTTATTTGGGCACATGACGAGTTCCTTGTTGCTATACGTAATCAGACAGAGACTGGGCAACCTGTGACAGCAATTTTATAGAAGTGATTCAAGCATCAACTGATGGATCATATTCAATTATCTTTAATGCCTCTTTCAATCCTGAACTTCTGACTATAGAAAATATGCCGCATAAGATACATAAAAGTCAAAGTTTCCCTCAGCCATGCTATTTTATACAATATGATTCAGAAGTCTACTAGAAGATCTGAGATTTCATGCAAAGGTTATATAGGAGGATTTTGTCCCTCATCGAAGGGAGGCACTAAATCATTCTTTCCAGAGTGCAGATTTTCAGTGAGGTTGGCTGTGTATCTAGAAAGATGCCTGAGGGCCCTTTCTGACTATTCCATAGTGTCTTCATACCTCATTAGATGCTTTACCTAATCCCAGAGTCTCCTCCATGGAGATGCTGGGTAGTCCTCTATGGAATGTGCATCTGTCTTTGTGTTGCTGAAGTCCTTTTGTGGCTTTTTGTTCCCCATAGGATAATACCCCAAGTCCTACAGATGGCTTTTGAAGTTCATGAGGACCAGGACCCTTCTTGTTCACCCAACAGTTTCCGCTCAAGCAATGTCCCCTTCTGGCACATGAGCTTCAGCGTTCCCAGCCAGCTGCAGTTCAGGAGCATGTCCTGCTACCTCACACCTTCTTGACTTTGACCTCAAGTTTGCTCCTGACTTTGGATTCTCTGTGCCCTCCATCTCCCCATCAAAATCCTACCCTTTCTCAACATGGAACTTGAGCATCACCTCCTGTTGGACATCCCCTTTAATCCAAATAGTCTTCCTCTATAAAGGTGAGGTCTTTCATTTTCTAGGCTTCCAATACCTTGGTCTTCTCTTGGAGCTCATTTCACTGAGTTAGTATTACTTCCACAGCGAGCTCCACGCAGCGGAAGTCCAGGTCTCATTTGGCTTTATATCTTCATCTATCCCAATTCCAGACATCGGTAAATTCGTAACAGATATAAATTGAATATATGTTAATTCATTAAATAAATAAGATGAACATAGTTATATTTATATTAATATAAACCAACCTTCCAAATTACTTTTTAACCATTATAATTTTGGATAAAGGTGTTCAAAACTACAGACTTCTTGCCTGTTTAAGATGACACCAATGTAAATATTCAAAGATAATTCTTTCATCACTTTTTAAAATTATTTGAACTCAAGGTCCTTAAGGGTTGTTCTCTATTGACTCAAAATTGTCCTCAATTTCAAACTTACGTCATCAAAACATTATTTGCTCATCACTACTCTCCTATTCCTTCGAAGTTAATTAAGCTCTCATGATCCCTCTCACCTTTACCAATAGGTTTCATAGACGTCCAAATGATAGCCCAAAATCTCCTAAAAAAGGATTGGACCATTTGAGGCCATGGGGATGGACGTCTTGGGAAATTTCTACCATTTCTTGTATGCATTTGCTGGACAAAATCCTGGCAAATGAAACAGTATTTTAATCTACAGTAATCATTCTGAACTTTACTTTGGCTGATGTGGTATGTCATTTGCCAGGCTCCAACAAATTCACAATATTTTGCAGACTTCTGCCAAATAGTGACACAATGGAATCAGCTGAGGCCCCTCTCGGCTGGCACACATAACCCCACTGACCCAGGTCTCATTCACATTCTGGCTCCGTGATGTTCTTTCCTTTTAATTTTTTTCTTTCTACCCATCTTTCTTTTTTCACCCCTTCTTTCCCTTCATGTTGCTCATGACTGGTCATCTATTCCAGACTGGGAGGATTAAGAACAAATTCTTAGTGATAAGTCACAACCTGGTGGTTATTAAGAACACGTTCTTCTCAATAAGAAATGCTGGGTTGATTTCCTTTGTGTCCAGCCCTGGCTGTATGATCTTAGAAATGTCACATATGTATAGTAAATGCAGTTGTCTTATCTGAAATGTTTACTTCATGGGAGTGCTGTGATGTTGAAATGAGGTACTGCAAAGTGCAACATCTGGTGTATGGTAAGTGCTCGTTTATGGTGAGATCTCTTTTATAGGTTTCCCAAAATGTCTGTCCAGAGGGCCATCTAAAACAGAGACTAGACTTTCATTTGAATAAATATAAGATTCTGCAAAGCAGGCAGCGTCTTATTCATGGTTTTATTTCCAGCCTTCTAGAGATTTCATAGCATAGGATACAGAGAAGAAAAGAGCTAAGGTGGATTTAAACCTACTATGTGTCAGGTAATTTCCTAATCATTTTGCATTTGTTTTCTCACTTGGACGTCACAGTAATTCCACAAGGTAGCTGTTATCTTCATTTTTCAAAAGGTAAAAGCAAGTCTTTGAGAGCTGAAATAGCTTATATGTGAGATCTCAATGCTTATAAGTGCCAGACGGAAGCCCAGACGTGTCTGTCTCCAAATCTATGTTTTATTTTTCCAAAGAAAATCTGATATTGGGTATAGACTAAGACTCTCTTTCCTCAGACATGTTCTATAGTATGTTAAAAAGGGTTACAAGGCAAAGGTAGTTTCTGTGATTAACTTGCTTTGGGAAACATTCGCATACACAAACAAAATATACCCCTTCTTTGCAGGACTTCTCAGAACCTTGAATGAGGGAATACAGTTAACTCTAAATCTCCTAGGGTATAGGTAGCTACTGCATTTGTTCATCTCCCATAGAACATTCTGGGAAACTCTGACCTAGGGAGATGATCTGTAAGGTAAGTGTCCATATGTTCTACTAGAGGACCCAGTAGTTCGATATATTCTATATTATTTAGCAAAATAACCTAAGATCAAATCTGTCCTTTGGGTACCTATAAAATGCCCATTACTAAATCTTGTGAAATACATGGGCATCCTCAATGAATACTATTGTGGTATTTAATGAGGGCAGATCTGCACAAAACATGCATTTTCCAGTAGCATTTCCTACCAGTTTATTGTGCAGTGCATGGCTCCTAGGTACCAGAGCCCCAGACACCCAGCTGCTGTAAATCACCCAAGAAAGGTGATCATTAAATAGATTAAAGTGCATGGAAATTACCTAAATGTGGACCATTAGATTAAATGAAGCAGCTATTGTATAATGCCCTGATGGCTCCAGGAACTTTATTTAGATTATAACTGTACCAGTATTGTGCAAATCACATGATTCAGAAGAATATTACAAATCTTACACCTCACCACCTCCCCTCTTCCACTAAAGGTTTGCAATTGAAATTCCTCCAAGGCTTAATAAACAGTTACCTCCAAGAAGGCACTTTGAAACTGACTTTCTAGACCAATCTGCATTTCGATGTGGTTCAGAGCAAAACCTTATCTCTGTGTGGCATGTTTGCAGGAATAACAATGTTTAAATAATGTCTGAAATGGAGCATAAAAATCCTTTGTAACTCAAATGGACATATTGAGAAATCTTAAGCTTCAGCTCACATTACCTTTTTGATATTTCTTTCAAAGACTGACAGTAAGACATCATCACTTCCAGAAAGTAACTCTCCAAAAGCCCTGTGCATATTTTTGATGTAGTTTTCTCTTGCAAACTCTCCTCATAACTCGAATAAATGCCAATTTGGGGAACAGGAATGGTTAGAGTTCTAAATTTTTCATCAAATTCTGTGTGAAATTGAGGTAGTCTGTCTATTTCTTTCTGTCTAACCCAATCACTGTAAAAAGGTGGCGGGGACGGGGTGGGGGGGCACACATGTGTGTGACTTCAAAAAATGCCTCTTAATTGGAGTCATTTAGGAAGCTCTGGGTAAGATGCTTTTGGCAGAGAAAATGATCAGCCAAGGTGGTTTTCTCTCCCTCATGTCAAGTGTATTTTTTTTTTCTCTTATTAGCTCATTTTATTTTATTGAGGCTGAAAGCAAGAAAGGTAGGGAAAGAGAAGGGAACTCTTATTAGTGGAGTGTCTATCCAGTGCCAAGGTCTGTGCTTGGCGTTTTCCATCTTACCACAGTGCATGGCATTTAATCCTTATAACAACTTTTCCAGTCAGACACTATTGACTCATTTATTGATTAATAAAACTGAAGCTTGAAGGGATTAACTAATAGGACATCATGGGAGAACCAGATTTTCAACCTAGTCTATCTTGAACAACTCCATGCTATTCTCACTACGTTCTGTTGCTTTGTGTCAGTGTGATTACGCGCCAACGCAAAGCATCAACAATAACCAAAGTCATAAAACACTGCCGTTCAGGTAGGAGGCTTGGTTGCAGGTGTTAGCAAATGGGAGTCGTGACTAAGCCTGAATCCCTTCTGCACAATGGAAGAAGAATGGGAAAAAAGCAACAATTAACCAAGTGTTTGGGTGTATCGGGCACTCTGCTAAGCATCTTACCTATGCTATTTAATCTTCATTACAATTCCATGACATAGGTGCTGTTACTTCCGCTTACAGATAGAAAAAAACTGAGGCTCCAAGAGGTACACTACCAGAAGCCATAGAGGTAGCAAGTGGTGTACAACTGTGATTAGACCTAGGTTGCATGAATTCAGAACCCACTCCAGGAGCACGGTATGCTGTTTAAATACTACATATAGTGAAAGAATATGGGCTTTGTGTTTATTTGTTTGTTTACCTATATTTTAAGCATATTTGTTGACATAATTCATTTGCCACACACAAACCATTTAAAGTGTCATTTGTATAACTTTTGGGAGAAATGGCTATTCAAATATTTTGCCCATTTTTTTCTTTGTGTTGTTTCTTTATTATTAAGTGGTAAGTAATCTTTTCATTAACTTAATTGTATCTTTTGCAGCACATTCTTTAATTTTAATGTTATTCCATTTATCTATTTTTTTCTTTTGTCCCTTGTGCTTTTAGTATCATGTCTGGGAAACCATGACCTAGCCCAAGATCATGAAGTTACCCTTATGTTTTCTTCTCATATTTTTATAGTTTTAGCTCTTACATTTAAGTTGGTCATTTTGAGTTAATTTTTGTGTATGGTGTGAAGTCAGGGTGCAATTTCATTCTCTCACATGTGCACATCCAGTTGTCCTTGCACCTTTGTGGAAAAGAGCATGATTTTTGACGCAAGACAGTCCTGGTTATTGATTTTTTTCTTCTCCATTTGGTAGCAGTAGGGGCTTGAACAATCTCAGTTTCCTCATGCTTGAGGCTACATGACAATGCTGATGTCAGGAATAGATAAGAATCTCCTGAGTCCTTTGCACTGTTTGTAAAACATGGTCACCATTCAACAGACATTCAACATCCCATATCTCCAAAACATCATGCTGAAATTAAATGGCTAATTCCAACCCTGTGAGTTTAAGTAAATAGAAAACAATGTTAAAAATTTGGTCTCCCTAACCCCTCGCAGGGAGCCCATCAGCCATTGTACATTCTTCAGCGGTTACTCAGAAGGCATAAATAGGAAGAAGTTACTGGATGTGAGCTATTTGAGAAGGAAGACATTTTCAGTAGACAGGTTCCCATATGGTAGATCGCATTCTTATACCATTTCATAGAAAAGGCATTTCAGCTTTCCATCTATACATGTACCCACCAGACTACTGTCTCTATTCAGGAGGGGGATACTGGAGAGAACTCCATTTCTTTTTACTTTTTTTTATTGTTGTTTTTAAGACATACAGTGTCACTATGTTGCCCAGGCTGGAGTGCAGAGGCTATTCACAGGCCTGATCATCCTGCACTATAGCCTCACACTCCTGGGCTCAAGTGATCCTCCCGCTTCAACCTCCTGAGTAACTGGATCTAACTGCGCTCAGCTTAGAGAATTCCATTTTTGAGCAGCATTGGATTCTGATCTCTCTATTGCATTTCCTCTCTAGAACCTAATGATTCTGAGGAAATGGTTTTACATTGTGTTCCTTTTTTTCCCCCCTAGAAGGGTTTTCCATTTTGCTTCCAAAAAATAAGTTGTATATTTTTACGTTGCTTCCAAAATGGCTGATTCTCCTGACTATAGAAATAAATAGATCCACATCATTCTTGGACAAGATTCCCAAGTCAGTATTACTTATCTCCAAAAGTAAAGAATCACATGCCTGTTGATGCTTCCAGACTTTGAGATGGGGTGTTAGATCCAGCCTCTTATCCTTTTCTGGGAGGAGGGCTCTTCCTGTTCAAACGGCAAAAGGCATACTTTGGCCAGATCTATATGTGGTAAAAAAAATATCCCTTCTTGGTAACTGTTCCACGACTGTGGACCCTTCCAGGTGTTTCATGCGTACGCCCATCCTCTCGCTCTAATGGGATTTACCATCATAGCCTGCTTGTCCATCTTTCTCTGCAGCGGCCTTGACCTCTTCCCACACCCTGGGGAACTCTATACCGTGGCCTGTGTGGGAGTTCCTCGGCTCCTCTATTTCTTGCTTCTCTTGAAGAAAAATGTCCGAAGACCCACATTCCTTTAGAGGTTTCAGTAATGATGATTTTGAGGGAACAAGTATGGATTAACATGCATGGGAAAGTAACAGAAGTTCTGGAGTTTGACAACTTCTTTAGACTTTTCCTTTAATAATTATCTCAGAGATGGAACTAGAAGCTGCATTGAACTCCTGTCCTCCCTGCTAGCTGAGGATGGAGTTCAGCAAACTCCATTGTTTCTTCTCTGTTTGGAGAAGAATCTGCAGTGCTATACTTCAATACTTGCTTGTACACAACTTTATGCTCTACCGATACTGAACGGCTTGGATTTTTATAACACTTTGGGCATGTCCGACTTCCATGCTTTGCGAATGTGGTTTCTGCTTCCTGATACTCCATACCTCTGCCCTTGTTTAAAATGCAAACCCATTTTATTCCCCTCTCCAAAAAATGACTCGAATCTTAAGCGTTTAATAAAGCTTTCCCTAAGCAACCCCACTACCATATACAGCTAGTTTTTCTTGTTTTGTGCTTACACATTCTTTGAGGATAATACTTAGCACTTTGCGTAACAATGTCTTTGCTGTATATCTGTTTTCCATCCTAGACTATATTTCCTGAGAGCACATCCTACCTTATTTGCTCCTTTTTTAGTAACAGCTATTACCTGGCCTAGAGTAGTAACTGATTAATATTTACTAAATTGGTTTAAATTGAAAGGAAAGAGGTCAGGAATTTGTGATTCCATTTACTAATGAAGGAAAAAAAAAAAAAAAAGAATCTTCTGCCAAAATGAATTAAGCCAAACTTCTGAAAAACTCCCACTGGTGATGCTTCCACACTCTAGAAGGTTACTCATACCATGTACACCTGCTCGGTTCACCAACACACCAACAGCTTACAAACACCGTTCACTGGAACGGCCTTAAATAAATTAACATTCCCATCTCTACTGACTCCTCTGGCAGAAACAATAAGTTCACAAGTTAATGGGAACAAAGAAGAGAGGAGAAGCGTATGAAGACAGGAGGAGAGAGGAATGCATTTCATAATTTATCAACATGTGAGCCCTGGCACCTCATTGATTTTACAAAAAGGACTACCGATACTCGTATTTTTTATGAGTTGAGACTCAAAACAGGCTTCATGCTTTCCCTCCACCTGGCACCAGCTTTGCAGCCTGTGGACCTGTGGCCACAGTTGGTTCCCTAGCATCCGTCTTGTCCCTTTCTTAAGCCATCAGCTGGGGCCTCTCCATCCCCTATGGCCACTACGCTGGTGCCAACTGTATGTTTCCTCATAAGGCATTGAGCCCAATCCTCCTTGATCAATACTGAGCACAAAACCAAGGAAATGGCAATGTGCGTCTGCAAACTTCCTTTGAAGCTCCTCATTCCATTTAGAATGAATTAACATCTAATATGCAAGCCATCGTGCCTAATAATTTTTAGATTTGTTTATTCTTCAGTTATATCTCTCAAAACATTGTCAGGAGAAAGATTATCTAGACTCTTCTCCCTGGGAGTCACTAGAGGAGTATCTTGTTATGTTCTTGTAATTATTACTCAAGGCAAGTCCTTCTAGTTCAGCTTTCTGCAATATTAATAATAATAATAGTGACAATAAATAAGATAAAATTAAATTGGAGCGCCAAACAAAATTGAAGAAACAAGGCATTTCAGCCAAGGCTATACAAATAGAATGTGCCTCACTGTCTTCCAGAAGTTTTTTTTCTGCCAAATTCTAATCTGTTTTATATCACCTCTCTGCTTTTCCCCCTCCCAATTTGTGTCCGGAAGGGCCAGAGCAGCGGAGCTTTCAAAACAATTCTTGGGCCTCTACCTTCCTTTGCAAGAAACTCCCTGAGGCCCTTCCTTTCGATGTCGGCCATCCATTTCGTTTTTTAAAACAATATTTTTTTTATATATTGAGTCTGGAGCCAAAAAAGACAGAACAAAGGAAAATGTCAGATGCAGAAAGATTAGGCCAGATTGACGTAGGCTTGGAGAAAATCTAGAGGTTTTAGAGATTTTTCCAAAATACTGGTATTGTTCAAAATATCTTTACAAACTATAAGGTATTTTGTGGTAGTTATTCTTCGCAAGGAACAGTGACACAAATACGATCCATTCGTTTCCAGAAAACAGCA
The DNA here is from genome assembly GCA_004363605.1 of Indri indri. NCBI lineage: Eukaryota > Metazoa > Chordata > Mammalia > Primates > Indriidae > Indri > Indri indri. Next base: position 30,346 of record RJWJ010010735.1, on the reverse strand, counting down.
ACGTCAAAGATATGTCTATGATTTATAGCGGGGCTACAAATGGCAGTTCATACCACCTCTGCTTAAAGACAAATCACAGGCCCTTCAAGGATGCCAAGCCCTGTCTGTCGTCCTGGAGGAAGTCTGAGTATCCTGGAGAGTTCTATTGGACTGAATTTAAAGGTGTCCTTTACCATCTACCGATTCCAGTCTTGTTACCTCTGCTCAGAATGGTGGTGGCCACCTGACCATTCAGATGCAAGCCGTCATACCAGAGGCTTTGACGCCTGCATGGGTGGTTTCTGATGCTGCCCTACACTGTGTTTGAAGGGTTCCTTTCCTCGCACCACCAGAAGTGGGATCTCATCCATAAGTGACAGTGCTCATCCCGATTTCCTGCTGACTCCTCCTAAGATATTTAGAAAAGGTACTCTGGGTCTTAATTGAAAGTCAGTTGAGCCTCTGTGTACTGACACATCGCCAGGGACCTTGACAAGATTTCAACTCTCTGTGTCCTAGAGTGAATCTGAGGAGCTCAGAGTGCTTCTCCCGCACAGACTGTCTCCTCTCCCTTTGTTTTCTTATCTGAATCCTCAAAGCTGTAGGTTGCAAATGTTAGTTGTAAGGGCTTCTTTGGCATTTTCTCAGGGAGAGCTAGTAGGTCCTCACGAAATGTGGTCTTCATTTGGACCACTCTGGAAAGTTACATTTCCCAAGGCAGGCAGAAAAATTGAAGCCCAGCCTTTGGAGGAGGAAGAGAAAAAGGAGGAAGAAGAGGAGGAGAAAGAGGCGGAGGGCGTGGAAGAGAAAGAGAAGCCGTACTCTGCCAAAGCATTCATGAGCTTAGCCAAGAATCTATCGTCCCACTTTTCTTTTTCTGGCTACATAATGTCAACAGACAATTTGCCTAATTTTTCTTGGCACCGAAATGAGTGCTATCTTTCATGACTGAATTTTCTAATGGTTTTGTCCTTGTGTAAAAAAGGCACTGTTCCCCATCCCCACCCTTTTAAACATGACTTCAGCAAAAATCTCCAAGTAAGCAAAATGTTTCACTGGCTTCTTACCGGATTTCCATTCGAGGGTTCATCATGTCGTTGTGATCCCCACCAGTGCCCAGTGCAAGCCTGGATGTCCCAACCCCCTGACCGAGCTGCTTCAGGGAGCATTGCCTTCTCCTAAAATACTTCATCTCATAAACATCACCATTTTCTTTTTACCCGACAGGGAAAACCATGGTGATAAGGGTCAGTGTTAAGATCCCTGCTAACTCATCCACTCAACAAGGATTTTTATTTCTTCCTCCTTCCTTCCTTCCTTCCTTCCTTCCTTCCTTCCTTCCTTCCTTCCTTCCTTCCCTCCCTCCCTCCCTCCTTCTTTCCTTCCTTCCTTCCTTCCTTCCTTCCTTCCTTCCTTCCTTCCTTCCTTCCTTCCCACTTGCCTAAGAGTTACTTGGGACAAGTCATTCAACATTCCTGGCCTTGGTTTTCCTCAGGTAAAAATGTAATGTGCAAGGGTTTAAGATGCCAAAATATTTAAAGTTCCTTATAATCACCAATTTCTTTGTTTATTTCAAATTCCTCTCTCTGATCTCTTTATCACTCTTATGTAGACTTCATTGAGTTTTCAGTAACTATTTGGTTCCCCATCTTCCTTTTATCTTTGGTTTTCATGAATTTCATTGCAGTGTGTCTGGGCATAATTTTGTTTGAGTTTATCCTGTTTAGAGCTTCCTGAACTACTTAAATCTGTAAATTTATGTCTTTCGCCAAATTTGGGAGAAAATTCTTGCGACTTCAAATATTTTTTTCCTAACCCAATCTCTTTCTCCTTTCCTCTGGGACTCCAGTGACTTGAATATTAGACCTTTTTGTATTGTCTCCTAGGTTTCCAAATTTCTGTTCTCTTTTACCTTGCATCTTTTACTCTCTGTTCTATAGTTGGAATAATTTTATTGACATATCTTCAAGTTCACTGACCTTTTCCTCTGTGATCTCCAGTCTGCTATTGACTCTATCTAGTGAATTTTTTACTTAAGATATTCTATTTTTCAAATCTAAAATTCCAATCTGGTTCTATTTTTATAGTTTTTATTTCTCTCTGGAGAACTTCTGTCTTTGTATTCATTTCATGGGTACCAATCCTTACTTCATTAAATGTAGTTATAATACCTACATTAAAGTCTTTGTCTGATAATTCCAATGTCAATCTTCTCAAGAATTATTTAATAGCATTTGTTAGGATTTTGTTTTCCTGTAGCAGGGAACAGCACACTTTTTCTGTCAAGGATCAGACAGTAATTATTTTAGGCTTTGTGGACCAGACAGTCTCTGTTGCAACTACACAACTCTGACACTGTATCATGAAAGCTGCAGTAGCCAACACACGAATGAGCATGGCTGTGTTCCAGTAAAACTGTAGTCATAGACACTGAAATCATAATTACATGAAACTTTCACATTTTACAAACACTTTTACAAATGTAAAAATCCTTCTTACCTTACAAGCCATGCAAAAACAGGTGGTGGTGCAGATTGGGCCCATGGACCATAGTGTACCAATCCCAGCCTTGAGAATTGCTCATGTTTTCCCGCTTCCTTTCATGTCAATTCATTTTGGATTGTATCATAGACGGGTTATATATTATGTTGTGAGACTCCAATTCCTGTTGGAATCCTCTGGAGAATATTAATCATATTGGTTTATTTGAACAGGCTTGGTTAGCTACAGATCTCAAGTTCGGCCTTGCCCCCAGAGGTCCCAATACCAGCTCAGTTTCCGGAGTCTTAGCTATGCTGTCTGCTGGTGCCCATCCATACCTGCAACACTCAGAAGTCATCTGGATGGTATCAATCATCGCCAAACTTGAGTGAAGGTTTATACTCTAGCTCAGCTCTCAGAGCCTTTGCTATGCTTCCTTGGTCTGTTCTGTACACGTGCAGCTCAGACAGAAACCTGGGATTTCTGACAAACAACACACGGAATTAGGAAATCCCATTCTTACCTTTCTTCTTGCCAAGGAGTTTCCTATATTCTCCAGCTCTCAAGGGTCTTTCTCCCCTGCTCCTGTTTCTCTAACAAGAAAGAAATGTTTTCTTAGGGTTTACCTGCTGTTGACCATTTCCACATACCTGGGGCTGACCTTGGGGAAAAGCAGTGAGAGAAAAATAGAGAGAAGAACAATATGGCTTTCCCCTCACACTCTGCAGAACACGGGTTATCTGACCACAGAGATGGGTTTTTCGTGGGGCTTTAGTCACCCACACGTCTGCACTGCTGCCACTGTCATGTAGCAATACCAGCTGGCCCGTGGGCACAGCCAGGAGAGAATAAAGGGAAAAAAAAAGCAGAAAAAAATGTATCTCTGATGCACAGGGGCCCATACTCTCTGGTTCACAGGGGCCTCTTTTCTGGCTAGAGTTTCTCTCAAAGGTTTTGCTATCCACATCTGCTGTGCAGTTTTGTTTTGGGTTCAAAACAGGGAGATAGAGAAACGGAAGAGAAAAAAAAAAGGTCACTGCCTTATTAGTCATTCTTCAAATTCTGACTTCTTTTCCCAATCAATCTGTAAGGTTTTATTTTGCTAAGACCTCACGCAGTGGCTTTTGCTACTCGGACACAGATTTTCATCATAAGCAGTAGGAGAGATAGGAGATTGCATGCTTACTCTAGCTTGGCTGGGAAGAACAGAAGCTAATGTTCCAGGAAGGGAAGTGACTAGTACAAGGGTACTTCCCAGGGTCATGCATGCATGTGCAGGTATTAGGTGGCCCAAGCCAGGCCATTTGTTGCAAGGTGGCTATGCAATTTACAAGTCCAATAGACTGGGCTGTCAGCTAGGATGTTGGTCCCTCCCATGTGTCCCTTCTAGCATGAGAAAAACATCACACGATTCCAACTGAGCAACATTAAAAAGTAGCTAACAAATACTCCCCCAAACTCTCAAGATCATCAGAATCAAGGAACGTCTAAGAAAATGACACAGCCAAGAAGCGCTTGAGAGCTTGAGAGAGCTTAACAGGATGAATGTCATGTGACATCCTGAGTGGGCTACCAGAAGAGAAAAGGGACTTTGGTAACAACTGAGGAACTCTGAACAAAGTATGAACTTGAATTAATAATTGTATGTCAATATTGATTTGTTAATTATAACAAATGTGTCCTACCAATGTAAGATATTAACTGGATCAGGGATATCTGGGAACTCCATACAAGATTTGCAATTTTTCTGTAAATCTAAAACTGTTGTGAAAAATAAAGGTAATCAAAAATAAGAGCAAAAATCTGATTAAAAATATTTTCTCATATATAGCAGACAAAGGGCTGATATTTTTAACATAAAAAGATATTAAGCAAGCTGATTAAAAAACCATAGGTCAAAAACGAAACAAAATAAAACAAAAAACCATAGAACCCCAATACGCAATGAATAATTTGTAATTAAAAATAACCACAAATAGGCACATGAAAAGCAAAGTTCAACACTAATAATCAAAAATATGAATCACTTTAATCTTTTAAAACCTAGATCTATTTTAAAAATGATACTATCCCGTATGATTTAGAAGGCTTGTAAGGGGTGTAAACCAGTAAAATCCACTTGTAAATTAATTTGTAATATAATAATATAAATATGTTTATCATTTTCTTCACAGTAATGCCATTTCTGTTAATTTCTTTTGGAAAGTAATATATGTGTAACATATCTTTCCAAGAAAGATAATTATAATAGAATTATTTATAAATATATAAACTTAGAAACTACTTAAATGCTCAACAATAGCAGAACGGTTAAATTGTCCTTGGTTCACTCACCCTATGAAACCGTATGAAGAATTTAAAATGATATTTTAAAAGATAATGTAATAACATTGAAAAATGTCTATACAAAAAATGTTAAGAGAAGTGGGGAAATGTAAAATTTATCTATATAGTATTTTAATGCTTAGGTTAAAAAACTCACAGAGGTAGAAGATACTGAAAGAAAATATATCACTACCTACAATAGCTTTATTTGCACTTTCGATCTAGTTGCTGCTTTTTTTACTTAAACTCTTTTCTAAATTTCATTTTATGTACAAGCATTTTATTTGACAACAACCAAAAAAGGTTAAAAAGAAGATAAGAAGAAAAGATTTCAATTTCCTAGAATAGCAAAATTTGTCATATTTGGCAGGTGAGACTTTGAAATTTTTGTTTCCATTTATTTATAGTATACCTATTTTCCCACTATAATTGAATGTATATAAATACTGTTTATAAACATAAATACCCCAAAACTGATACGTTTAACATGCCCCTAGACCTGAGTTGTACAAAAAGGGGAAAAGTTTATAGAAGTGAAAAGAGATGACCATCTATGTAGATTGTTTGAGATCCTGTCGGCTTATCTGCGGATCAGCATGAACCTGGACAACAAATACAGAGAGGTCTTGTGGGAGCCATAAAAAAAATATTTCTTTAAAATTGTCTTTTTAGAAGTTTTTTTTTGTACATGCCCCCAGTTATTCCCTATGTTTCCTCCCTGTTTATGTCCTGCTAAGAACCTATCACAATCTATAATAATTTCTTTTTGTTTTTATTTCAGAATATTACAGGGGTACAATGTTTCGGTTCCATAGATTGCTTTTGTACTGCTTGAGTTAAAGTTATAAGTGTGCCCATTGCTCAGATAGTGTACCTTGTACCTGTTAGGTATGATTTCACCCGTTCCCTCCTCCCCGCTCCCATCTGCATGATTTCTGTTGAGTTCTACTTCCATCTGTGCACATGAGTGCTGATTGGTCAGTTCCAATTTAATAATGAGTACATGTGGTGTTTGTTTTTCCATTCTTGAGGTACTTCACTTGAGAGGGTGGTCTCCAGCTCCATCCAGATTGTTGCAAAATATATTAATTCATCTTTTATGGCTGAATAGTACACCATGGTGTACATAAACCACATTTTATTAATCTATTCATGAATTGATGGGCATTTGGATTGATTCCACATCTTTGTGATTATGAATTGTGCTGCAGTAAACATTCTAGTGCAAGTTTCTTTTTGATAAAATGACCTTTTTTCCTTTGGGTAAATAATAATTCTACACTTTGTTTGGAACCAGAAAAGAGCCCGAATAGCCAAAGCAACCTTAAGCAAAAGGAACAAATCTGGAGGCATCACTTTACCAGACTTTAAGCTATACTACAAGGCTATAGTAATGAAAACACCATGGTACTGGCACAAAACTAGAGACACAGATCAGTGGAAGAGAACAGAAACCCATATATAAAACCATCCACATACTGCCATCTGATCTTCGACAAAGTAGACAGCAATATACACTGGGAAAAGATTCCCTATTCAATAAATGGTGTTGGGAAAATTGGATAGCCACATGCAGAAGATTGAAACAGGATCCATATCTCTCATCACTCACAAAAATTAATTCAAGATGGATAACAGATTTAAATCCAAGACATGAAACCATAAGAATTCTAGAAGAAAATGTTGGAAAAACTCTTCTAGATATCAGCCTAGGCAAAGAATTTATGAAAAAGACCCCAAAGGCAATCACAGCAAACACGAAAATAAATAAATGGGACTTGATTAAATTAAAAAACTTCTGCACAGCTAAGGAGACAATCAACAGAACAAATAGACAACCTACAGAATGGGAGAAAATATTTGCATGTTATACATCTGATAAAGGACTGATAACTGGAATTTATAAAGAACTCAGCAAAATCAGCAAGAAAAAACTCAAACAACCCTATTAAAAAGTGGAAAAAGGACATGAACAGAAACTTTAGAAGATAGAATAATGGCCAAGAAACATATGAAAAAATGTTCAACATTTCTAATCACTAGGGAAATGCAAATCAAAACCATAGTGAGGTATCACCTAACCCCAGTGAGAATGGCTTTTATCAAAAAGTCCCAAAATAACAGATGCTGGCATGGATGTGGAGAGACAGGAACATTCATACACTGCTGGTGGGATGGCAAACTAGTACAACCTCTCTGCAAAATAATATGGAGATACCTCAAAGAACTAAAAGTAGAACTACCATTTGATCCAGCAACCCCACTACTGGGTATTTTTAGAAGCTCTTAGGTCATTTTGTAATTCACTGTTGGCAGTTTGTATTTTTTCTAGTTATTATAGAATTTCACATTATAAATTGAATTTTTTTTTACTTTGTAAAAACGTTCTCCTTGCAATCTAGTAAATGATAAGTATTCTCCAATTGTTTCTTGAGCCTAAATATTAACTCATGACTAGATCCCGCTCTTAACAGGTACCTACACATTGATGGATGGGTTGATTGATTAGGTCTGCCCTGGTCTGAAAGCAAAAGGCTGGCCTGGATGCTCTTGGGCAGGCCCTGCAGCTCTAGGGGTTGAGACTGACCACCAATCTTGCTGCTGTCAGTGGGCATCCCCAACCAATGTTATCCCTTTGTAAGACATCACTTGTCACAGGAGCAGAGCACAGGCAGCAGCAGACAGAAGCACCTGATAATTTCCCACCCCTACTTCCTGATAAGGTTTTCTGAACACCCAGAAACTTCTCATCACACACTGAAGCCCTTTCTCTAGATAGAAAAGAAAGCTGTTTTAAAGGTCCACAATCTGACCTGTGACCTTAATCATTTGAGTCCAGATTTAAACCATTTTAGGGAATGAGGGAGACCTTTGGGGCCAACAGACCTCCTGGAACAACAGCCTGAGGCACAATTATCAGCATGGAGTCCTGGCAAGAGGATCCAATTCTGATTTATTGCAGGGATTTAGTGAGTCTGTTAAAGATCCTAATTTGTCAAATAGGAATAATCACAACATTTCCTGCATAAGGTTGCTATAACGATTTAATATTTTTAAAAATTTAAAAAACAAACATCTATATAAATTTTTTAACCAAGTATCTAGCAAATAATAAAGGCTTTAAAAACATGATCCACTATTTAGGCAGAAGCACAGCTTTGGCCTTGCGGAGACTAGACCTACCTCTTCAGAACCTCGGAAAATTTCCATGGAGTAAAGGTTAACCTCAGAGAGACAACACCCACATTCTAGTCATTCTTTTAAATGGGTGTTTATTTTCTCATCTTGTTTATAGAATGATAATGAGCGGATAAAAAAGGTAAACAAAAAATTGGATAGACGTTCTCCACAGAACAGCCATAATCATCTTAAAAATAAATAAATTGAGAAATGTCACTTTTCTGCAGAAAATTCTTAAAACATCCGAAATCCTGAACAGAGATCATATAGGGCCTTCACCCCTGCCTACCCCTCTAACTGCTAGAGAAGCTCCAACCACGTTGAACAGACTTTCTGACCTTCCAATGAGCTCTACTCTCTCCTGCCAGCAGGTCTCCTTTCAAGCTATCCACCCTGAGAGCCCTTTCCTTGTGAATTTGACCGCCTGATTCCTTCTCCTTCTTCAGACTGCCTTTAAATATCACCGGGTCAAGGGGCCATCCTGACACTGCAGTCTAATTTACATCCTGTTCTGTTATTTTCTTATCTAGAACACTGTTATTTTCCTCCTCTACACTTAGCACTTTTAACGAGTTTTAATTACATAATTATCTGTGTGTCTGCGTGTTAAAAGTCCGACGCTATCCCTGGGCTGTCAGCATAGCAGGGGCACGACCACATCCGCTGTGCTCACCATCACAAGGCAACACGTAGGCAAGTGCTTAGCACTTAGCGAGCTTTTAATAAATACTGGTGAGTAAACTAGTGAATGAGTGAATGAATGAATGCTACAAACAGCAATATGATTATCACTACAATTTTAATAAGGAGGATGAGGACACTCTTGTAGGGCATACTTTCGGCAGACCGAGTTGTTTCTTTTCTCTCTACTCTCCATTCATTTGGGTTTCTCCTTTGGGAGTTTCTAAACTCAGGCCTTTCCTGTAGCTCCTTCAAGGACCACCAGAGGAGAAGTGTCTGGAGCTTTCTCCTCACCTTCCTCCCAGTGTCACACAAACCACAGCACCCTCCTTCCTGGGTCCTTTCTCCCTCCTGCCAAAAGCCTCCTCCCTGGCTGCTGGCTGGGTGGGATCCACTCAGCTAGCTCAGGCAGTGATTTCAATTACTGATAAGGACCTCATATAGGGCCTCTCCTGCATGCATTTGCATGCTAATCTATGCATCAACACACACAACCAGGTCTCTAATGGAATGCCTGGCATCAGGAGGAGATGGGGAAGGGATAATCCAGGCATAGGGGGTGGGAAGGAAGCCTTTCCTGCCCTTCTCAAATCACCTTTCAAAGACTCAAAGAATTTTACCAGTAAGGTGAGGGGAATGGTCAAGTGGGTTGAAAGAAATCAACAAATTAAAAATATCAAATAAACCAGACCACCTGATAAAATGAACAGTGTTACTTCATTATAGTAATAAAAAAGACAGATGTAAGCAGAGATAATGTCTGGAAGAATATATCCCTGGGAGTTTAATCAGGTTTATCTGTTTGTGGTGGAATTATAATTTTGGTATATATGATGTATTTATATAATTATATATTTGCATGTATTCTCTTAGAAAATATCACTGTGCTTTTGAAAAAGGAAAAAAGTAATCTAAAACTATATTGAAAGAATGAAAGGAAACAGGATAGTCTTGTAGACTGTTCTTCAGCAGGAGGTTTGGTTCTTTCTCTCCTTGCAGAAATGCCTTCAAAGCACTGACAGCTCCATCTCGGAAGATTCTCATACCCCATTACTTGGCCTTCTTTTTCCTTCCTTTATTACTCATCCCTTTGATGACCACACTCAAACAGAGACATTAAAAAAATTGAGGGAAGAGGGGACAGGAGTCTGGAAAAGCTTGGTTATTGCCCTGGATCTGCTGTTTACTCATGTTGAGAAGGGCCTTCCTTGAGGTCCCCTTTCTGGGCCTCTCTACTCATCTGTAAACAGACAGTTCTGGCTTAGATTGTCTCACAAAAGCCCTTTAAAAGCTCTCACCTTCTATATCTCCTATTCCAATTTTATGGGCCAACGAATTGTTTATTCCAGAAACTTTTAAAGGATCTGCTAGACTGAAACTTTTGGCTGTTGTCCTGCCCTGGTTTCACCTGGGCATCCTAAAAAATTGTCTAGCTATAAGTCCTGGAAGAAACCCTGTGGATTATGGGTAGGGTAAGCCTGAACTAGCACACTGGCCATTCATCATCATAGTTGAAGATCACTTGTCAATGAGGACTGTCCTGAGCACAGCAGGGCACCAGGAAGAGACCAGATGCCCTAGTCCACCTGTTGACACGTGGCTGTGTGGTCTGTCACTAGACTATCAGCTCTGTAAAGAAAGGAAAAGGGATTGTTCTATTCACAATGGCATCTTCCCTTAGTAAGTGCCACTAAAACATGTCTCAAAAGAATGATTAAGAGAAGGAGCTATGATTTTTGTCAAGTGGAAAATTGGGCTAATGACATATTGTCCTATGTTTCATGTGGATCTCTCATCATTTTTCCCCAAAAGACATGGCTCCAGTCACAGCTTCCTGTACATCACCACACACGCATGCACTCACACACACGTGTGCTCTCTCACACACACACAAACACACGCACCTTGACTTTACAGTGCAGAGCTGTCTTTAATAAATGTTACTTTTGACTCTAAGCTAAGGTCCATCTTCCTATGAAAAGGAAAAACTGAATAACGTTTCCTGAAAAGAAATGAATGCAAATGTTTCACTAAGTGACATTTCCATTGTCTCAGACTTATGTGACTTTAATGGAAGTATTTATATCAGAAAAGTGTAGAGAGGAAAGCATAAGGTAACCCAAATCTCCTTCTGGCTGGAAAAGCTCTCAAGTCACTGAAGATGGTTTTGCCAAAAAAGCTTGGCAAGAAGTAGTGATATTTGCAAATTGTTCAGTGGAACTGCTTTTATTTAGTCAATTTCATTCGGGTGTCCAATGGGTTCCCCGTGCAGGGATATGTTTCTTAGACGATTACAAGCTTTCCACCAAATTATGAGCTATAGTCGAAAATGGAATAATAGAATGTCACTCCCCATTTGTTTTCTGAGGGAGAGCTACGTGGCTAGAAATATCAAAGGGGTGATCCATGGGAGTGCAAATGCTCATTTTGAGGGGAGGGAAGACTTGAAATGACTGTGGAATTGGGCACTAAAGCAGACAGGCATGGCCAGACTTAGCATTGCTTGCTCCAGAAAAGGGAAGAGAGACAGTCCCTTGAGCCAGCTGGCATCTGACCAGTGAACTCCCCACCACTCCCAAGCAGTGTCATTGCCTACATGCATGGATCCAGCTTCACAACCAAACTGCATCAGAGATCCAAGGGAAAACTGCTCCCAGAAGGTTAAACTGAGCTCTTCAGAGTTTATGCTCAGCTTGCAAGGGGACAGCCATTATTGACAGCAAAAAGATCTTGAGTGCTGAAAGAACACAGTGAGGAAGGAACAGGGTTAGGAAGAGAAGACTGGCTTTGGAGTCAAGCAAGACAGGTTCAGAATCTCCCATTTGGCTTGGAACCACGGGGAAGGCATGATCTCTTCCAACCCTCACTTTGCTCATCTTTAAAATGGACAGTCTGTTTGCCTTATTAATTTGCTCTGGGATGTGTCTGACACATCTGTAAGGAGGCCAATAAATGCCAGCACTCTCCACCCTCTGGTTTGGAGAATAGAAACATCTCCTTAATGATATGTCTTTCTAGAATGTAAAGGCTGCCCACTCAGATGGACCAACAGGCTGCCTGGAACTGGTCAAAGGATATTCCTATTTAATCAGAATCTTCAGAGCATGATACGGGTCAGTTGGGGGACAGAAAGAATCAGAGTGTAGGTCCTCGCCTTGGGTGGAGAGACTGACCTATCTTCTAACGTGGTCCCTGGTCCTCCAGGACTTCTCTATGTAGAGAGCCTTTCTGAAGAGAGTGCCTTCATCTAATTAAGTCTCTTGGTTTTGTGTTGGCTGCAACTTGGTTTGACTCGGACACAGGCTGTGTCCGGTTCTTTAAACCAGATGGAACACATGACTGATGTTGGACCACATCACCCCAGGATGGTAACCTTTCTTTCATGTGGGCAAGCACTAGATATGTGCCCTTCAGGGTGGGTTGGAGAAGCAGTTCTGATCAGTGAGAAAGGGAGTAGTTTAGAATCAGATCACTAAGGACTTATGAAAGGGGTGACCCAGAGCAAGGTATTCAGCCTTACTGAACCTCAGTTTGCTCATCTCTAAAGTGGAGATGTTATCCTATCACACATTTTTATTAGAAATAATGTATGCAAAATGTTTAACACTCATAATAAGCCCTCAGTACACGACTATTACAAATATTTCAATGACAATATTCTAAGTTTTGAGAACCCTCCAACATTCTTTGCCATATACTCAATTTAATTCCCCACCCCACACGTACACCCAAACATATACACAATTTTAAAATTGATTTTATATTTAAAAATTGTGTAGGGGGGGAATAAGTCTTATTTTAGATTTAAGATACAAAACAACCTCCTAAAAATCTGCATGTTCCAAACAACTCCTTGAATCACATATCTATTTTTACAGAGGTATAGGGGAGGTACAAAAAAGAAAAGTAACCTGCCTGTGTCATCAAGCAAACTAATGACTATTTACAGAAACACTCAGTCAATTGCTCTTTTTGCTAAGTGAGGCAACTTTACAAGAGTTATGCTATTGCTGTGTGTCTAATGTGGGTGTGCTTCTGCTGGTCTTCTTGGAAACTGCCCCAAAGGTACAGTCCCGTTAGTCAACATGGTGCTGCCTGAGCCATCCATGTGTTGATCGGTGTCTCCCTGTGTTACCGTATGATGATGGGAAATCATCCCCATTGGTCAAGGTCATGCTATCCTCACTAGAGTTTTAGAATTAAAGTCTCCCCTTAAGACCTTTATATATGATTAGATATTGTCTGAGTTGTAGCTAGGAGATCTTCAAAGGTGCCCTGTCCTCTTGAACCTGTGACATCTTCCCGTTTCATCCAGGAAGATCTAGCCACAACATGGAAATGTGGTTCAGCTGCTTCCATCAGTGTAGTCTTGATAGGCATGGACTTTTCTGATTTCATTCCAGCTCTGCTCGTTGCTGGCTTTGCAGCCTTTCCTGAACCTTATCATCCTCACTGGGAAAGCTTGCGATAGTGATCCCTCCCTCAAAGAGTTGCCGTGGTGGTCAAATTATATAGTGTGTACAAAGAGCCTAACAGAGGGCCTGTCGCATAAAGAGGCTTCCTAAATGACAACCATGACTATTAGCATTATGAATTCCTCAAGACGTGTTCAGTTTCTTTGTGATTCTTGTAAGCTATCAGGAATAAATGATGGAATAAAGTGAAATCATTTGGTAAATTCTGCATCTAGGAAACCACTTCATGCCAGGCAAATTGGCCTGCAGTCGATGCCTGTTGGAAACATGATTCATTTTCGAAACTTTGAACTATTTCGAGAAGTTAACTATATCATGCATTTTTAAACAATTATGGTACCATAGCTTTTGCCAAAGAATGACATAATTTGACCTTCCTTGGGTAAGGGATGGGGACATAAAAAAAATAAAGAAAAAAACCATGAAAGAGCTTTATACCAAAGGAACTCACCAAAAAGTTTCGATTTTTTTCAAGTTCAAATAATTTTGAGAATTCGGTAACTTTTATAGTTTTCAGATTTTGTAGTTTTTTCTACTTCCTCTCTATTTCCCCATGCATGTTAGTAATCAAATCTATGTAGTCTAGACTTCTCGCAGCCATGTTGTGTTAGGCAAGTCACCTAATCTTTTGATGCCCCATTTTCTTTATTTATAACTTGGGGATAAAATCATGTTTACTTATAGAGTTATTACAAGTAGTAAATAAAATAATTCATAAAAAGGACTGAACAATGAGTCTGTTTTAAAGTCATAGTTAAAAAAAAATTAAGACCAATGAATTATAGTTAATGTCTTTTTTCCTTCAAGTTCAATGAGCTTACCCAGGAGAATCAGGAAAATAACGCAGTAGTGGTAGAAGTTGGCTATGAAAAACTGGGAAGTGCGAGAAGTGGCAACTTCAGAGTGGAGAAGACCCAGGGCTGGTTCTCTGGACCTGTAATAGGGAAGCAGAGAGGATGAGGAAGACCCCATCAGACAGAGAAGGGATCCCAAAGCCTGACCCTGTAGCAAGATGACACAAGAGCCTAAATGTCCCCCTTGCAGTGATACAAGTTCCTCAGATAAAGATGCCAGACCATTGTCTTCTGAGAATGACCATCATCAAAACCACCAAGGGATGTTTTAACCAAACTCTTTATGAACTTCACTACCTAAATATTCAGCGCATCTTTCCCAGATGACATTCACCCTGTCACGGGTAAACATACGATGTGCTACCTCATAAGAGAGCACAATGTTCTGATTGACAGTGTAAGATGGGTGGGGGGAATCTTAGAAACATGCCCCAGATGGAAGAGTAATGGCCCATGAATCTATGGCTCCACGGCTTACATCTATACACATATGTACACACACATGCAGGAAGTGCTTATCATCTAAGCCTGGGCCTTTTAAAAGAAAGCTTACATAAAGGCATGGGCTTCCAGACAAGTAAATTTCACTTGTACAGTTAAGTACCTCCATAGATAAGAAAGGTCCTCAACCATCACAAGCTGGCTCAACCAAGTCGATTATGAGTGCCTGCCTTAGATTGCCGTATTATTATACAAAGGGCGATATCCCTCCTATGGTGCTGTTGAAGATGCCAACATTGGAGATAAGATCCATGCTCTCCATGTATCTCCCTCCCCCACTATCCCTAGGATAAGTCCTATCTTTCCCCATACAGATTATGAGCTTCATAAGTAAAGCGACCGATTCATCTTTGTAGCTCTTGTAATGCTGAGACCATGGCCACACACAGTGAGTGTTTGAGAGTAGGAGTTAGGGGAAGGACGGAAGAAGGGGAGAGGACAATTCATGGAGCTAGAAGCCTGAATTCCTTGACTCTAATAGTTGCAAATATACAACAGGGCATAGCTCCCCAATAAACTCACTTGTATTAGTACCTGCTAAAAAGCCAAGCCTAGGCCTGCTGGTGACATTTAACTCTTTGAAGTGCATGGGCATAGCAGCCTTTACTAGAGACATCTCAAAAGGTGATAAACTCTTCTTTACCACACTGACAGCAACTCAGCTCATTGGGAAAAAAAAAGAAAAAATACCAGCATCCTGGAATCTGGTCATAGCACAGCCAGCATTAGCATTCAAAGCTCTAAAATGAAGGGACAATATTTTATCCCACTTCGCATATGTTGCAGCACAGAGATATCACGAGTCACTTGGCCGGTGCCCTATAAATAGCAGTTAAATGAGTCACAGAGATAAAATTAACTCTTAGGTTAGAAAAAAGTATTATTATTAAATGTTTTAGTGGTGAAGAAATCAAAGCTCAAAGAGGTTAGGTGTATTTTCCACAATTGCCATGAGGCTGCAACTAGCTGGGCTTCAAGTGCAGGGTTATTTCTAAAGCATTGGTCCATCCAAGCGTGAATGAGTGAAGGGCCTCCTACCTGTAACTGATGTTGCAAGAATCAGAGAACAAGCAAAGAAGAGTTAGCGTGAGATGGGACAGCAATGCGCCCTTGCTTACAGTCTCAAGATCATACATACTTTTTCTATTCATAAAATGAGGCTCTAATAAATATAAGTGCATGGTCTTGAGCCCCAAAGCTCTTAATTTTCCCTTAAGCCTCTAATTTCCAATGTGACCTTTAGCACAAACCTTCACCTTTTCCCCAGCTGTCAAATTTGGGAATCAAGATGATCTGTTCAATCTCTTAGTGCACTTTCATCTCTTATTTCACTTTTAAAAGTTTCGATTCCACAGCATAACTGCACATTTTTGTCTTCTGGGTTCACCACTGCCTGAATTGCTGCAGAGACAACCGATTTTTACTCAGAACAAGTATTTTATCACATTACACAGAAAAGACAGTAGACAGTGATATACTGTGAGTCTCTAAACTTTATCATAAAGCAATGAAAAGGAAGGGGATATTTTGCAAATCTGGTCGGTACAGTGTCTATGCCGGCAAGAACTTCTAAACAGAAGCGTTGTGATTTCAAGGCAAAAGATTCATGATGTTGGCGTAACGGGAGGTGGGAAAGATTCTTCTAGTAATCCCAAGTCAAACAACATGGACTATAATTGGCATCTGAAGTTTTTTGTTCTTGTTTTTTTTCCCTTGGAGCTCTCTGCTCTGGCTTGATGCTGTCATTTTCCCCAAGAGAGAATGCAGCTGTCACCGCGTGTCTGGGGGGTAGATATCCATCACCCGGAACGTATCACAAACTATTAATAATGCATCACTGCAAATCTACCTTGTCTCAATAAACACCCTGTCTCCGAGCGCAGATAAAAGGTCCAACAGGCAGATGTTGAAATTTATTATCCCCACGTTTCCCATTTCCCATTCCTCCTAGGGTGGTGCCCAGTATCTGAGTTCTCCTGTGAGTAGCGTAGGAAGAGGAAACTAACATTTACTGAGCAGCTTCTGTGTGTCGGTTGCTTATGTGAAATCATATCAATAGCCCTGAGAAACAGGTTTTATCAACCCCAATTTTCAGATGAGGAAACTGAGGCTTAGAGAGGAGAAATGACTTGCCTAAAAATACTCAGTACCAGAGACAAGATAAACCCTCCCCAGGGAATCTTTCTCTCTCCTCTGTAATACGCAACCATCAAATGATCAGGGACTTGGCATTATCTTTCCTGCTGTACCTACTGTAGCCCCGTATACAGTAGGTGCTCGAGCAAGCTCAGCCAAATTGAATTTTTGAAAGGTGAACATGAAAAAAAAGTCTTGCAGGGCTGTTCTCTGGGAATAGATTTGTACTTGTGATCAGGAATATAAGCTCTATGGAGCATAGAGCAATGTCTCTAAGAGCTGGTTGATTCCTAAGGCTGCTTCACTATTGTTTTTTTCCCCTAATTCTTTGTCTTATGCATAGTGTCTGTGACTGAGTTGATAAAAAGCCCTTTTCTAATCCTGATCACACAATATAGCCAGCTGCATGCAAAACAAGTGTCTGTCTGGATCTATACGTCTCCCCTGCTTGGCCGAGGAAGGGGGTCTTACACACATGGAGGCCTTTCGCCTTGTGTTTCAGCCTTGCGTATAAGTGATGGGAAAAGCAAACAAACAGACCAACAGCTTTATCCCTCTAAGGCCCTGTCCCTCCCCACTTACCGCATTATTATCTCCTTTTCAAGAACAAACAGTAGAGCTGTTTGACATGCAATGGGCCAGGATTCCTCGGTGGAGGTCGGGTCACATTGCGCTGAAGAGTAATGAGCATCTATCTATTAGTGCACTCTTCAGAATGACGGACCAGCCCAGCCTGCCGCATCCATGCAGCTGATGTGGGAAGAGGACTCAGCATCCACCCTGCAAGCCCAACTATTAGAGATTCAGAGGAGAGGGATTAGGAACACAACCATAACTCCAATGATGTCTCCTAAGAAGTTCTAAACTGGAAGGTGTGGAGTAAAGCTTGAGCAAAAAATATAATGGATATTATATTTTCTCCCTAATTACTGCTTCGATCTGTGTGTATCTCCTTAGATCCACAAATCCAGAACAGAAGAGGGGATTTGGGCACCAAAGTTCCACCCAAATCTCTAGCTTCTCTCACTCGAGAAGTATTATCTTCTCTATCTAACTAGATTGTATTCCCCATGAAGGCAAGGAAAGTGCCAACATTGGTATCGGAGCTATGCTGGTGATTCAAACAGAGTGTGCTGGTAATTTTCATTCTCAAATCATTCCGGTGAGGTCACCTTTTAACCCCCATTTTACAAATGAGAGCACAGAGGCCTGCAAAGAATTTGGGTAACTTCCCCGAATTAAACAGCTGGTCAAGGGCAAAGTTGGGATTTAACAATGGCCTAGAGAAAAATGCATTTCTTGGCATTGAGCTTTAGCTGTGGCTGTTGAGGAGAAAGCAGTATATATCCTTAGCCCTCGAGGAAATAAAAACTGAAACTCAAATTCCCCAGGTACGGAGGTGCCCTTGAAGGAAATCACTCATCTATTTCCCTTTGAAGCAGCTTTCAGAGATAGCCCGAATGTTGTGCAAGGGAGTTCTCATAAAAATAGGCATTGCTCACCAGGGTCCGTTTCTACAGCCGCAGGAGGATGAAAAACCCCAAGTAGTCACAAGAAAAACGAACAATTTTACTGACAAATTAAAGGTTTGGGAGGCAGCAGGAGAAACTGGTCAGCTGCAACTTCAGAGAAAGCCGCACTGAACATTTCAAAGCCTCCACTTCAATTATGAAGGGAGAAGCTGAGGTCCGGGAAGTGGTCCCCGATGCCTGCGCGCCTAGCATTAAATATGCCCTCTTGTACTCAGCAGGGCTTGAGGCCTTTTGAGAGGGACTGATAGCAGGAGATGAAGGTGTGAAAAAGAGAGAGAGGGAGGGGAGGCTGGGGATGGGGGAGAGAGAGAGAGAGAGAAAGTCTGAAAGTCTGATCTGCCAGAGAGAAGTCAGGCCCCGTTCATCAAATTGCAGAGCATAAGAATGGGGTTTTAGAGATTGCAAAGTGAACACCAGAGTTGGGGAGTAACTGGTCCAAGCTCTTCCGCTTGGCAATAAAGGCTGGCATTGGCTGAATATATAAATGAGTAATAAAGTTTGACGAAGCACCTTTATATATGAAAAGTATAATATATGTTATAATATGTGTGATCATCCCAGTTCACATTCTATTATCCACATTTTATAGAAAAAAAAGAAACTGAAGCTCAGAAGACGTCAGCAAGATGCTCCGCAGTTTATCAAAGACAGAGCTGTTGCTGTCTTCTCCCAAGTCCTATGAGCTCTTCAGGAGCCTTCAAGATGTATTTTCCTCCAGGAAGTCCTCCTATTGCCTCAGGTCTGGGGTAAGCGCCACCATCTCTGTGTGTCTTCCGCATCCTAGTCCTTGCCACTTGTACACTAAGCTACCATTTGCATCCCTCTCTTCCTGACTAGACCTCAAGCTCCCTAAGCCAGGCACCTTGCCAGTTCTGTTTGTGGTTTCACCCCAGCCCCCAGCACAGATCAATGACAGTATGAAAGTGAGGTCTTGAACACTCTTGAATTTTCTTTTCCATCCTCCAGAACAGTGGCTGCCAATCAGATTTCCTTTCTCACACAGAGTCCAAGCTCTAGATCTTTATCTCCTCCCTATCCCTCTACACCATTCTTCCTTTCTCATTCCCCATAAAACTCTGCTGTCAGCTCCCAGTTGAGAGGAAAATTACTCAACACATGACATCACTCCAAGGCATAAGTAACAGGAAAGAGTACCATTCATTTTTCATCCCAGAGATGTCTGTAGTTTCAGTAACAGAATGTCATCTATTGAGATGCAAATGATAACAGCAGTGATGATAATAATAGCTGATATTCACTGAGAATTTATGATGCCCCCTCCTTTTGCAAGGATTTCCTCATTTAATCCTCACAACAATCATGAAATGCACGAAATACCATCATCCCTGTTTTACAAATGAGGGAACTAAGGCTCATCGATGCCAAGGCCTCGCCCAAGAACATATAGCAATAATTTGAACATAGCTCTGTCTAATTTCAAAGGCAATAAAGTTTCTTTTACATTAGCTTCCTTTCCAAAAAAAAAAAAAAATGAGTCAATATAAGGAACAATAGAAATGGTCATATATTGAGCATCTACTATGTGCGGCTACCATTATCCTATACTCCATGTATGTTAAGTCATTTAATGAGTTAATACATCCAGTAATAAAGTTAATACTGTTTTTGTGGATTGACATAAAAGGGTCTTGTGGAGATAAATTGATTTAGAGAGGTTGCGACAAGCAGCTGGACCAAATGACCTCTTGAGTTTCATTCTACGATTCACAGACACCATTCTAAAGATCTATGAGGCCCCATGACAAACTCACAAGGAAAATATACAGGTCTTTAAGCACCATTTTATCACATAGTGAAGGCAGAGACTCCTCTATCTTTGCCTAAGGGTTGTCCCCATAGAACTCCGTGGTGTGGCCAATCAGGCATGTGGCCCCTCCCCGAGGAAGGTCCCGTCCCTGTGGCGGATGGGCCACGTCTCAACACAATCTCTTTGGCTGCAGGGTTGAATGGCAATTATTTAAAATTGGCTCAGGTCTGCTTACTCCACTGGATTCCTTTTTATCCCACTTTAAGTCTTTCCCTTGGGACAGCTTAAACAGCTCTATCTTTTTAATGACAAACTATCCATCGATAAGACTGGAAATGAAATCAAGCTTTTGCTTAGCAACCAGTCTTTTTATTTATTTTCCAAGTTCACAAGTTTATATGCATGCTGCTCTTAATGGACAGTGCATAAAAATGCCTCTTTTTATTTTCTTTTCATTTACATTGTTGCTGATAATGGCTATTATCAAGCCATTAGAAGGAAGAAAGTACCGCTTTTACCTTCCAAGATGCGCTGCTCTTGTATATGCGTGCTCTGTGCAGATTGGCCAATATGTTAAACTTTCTTTTCTCCTTCCACTGATACAGATGGCTTTATGTCACCCACATAATTTTCTCACTGATGCATGGAATTACATATATATTTATGTATATATGTATATATACATGCACACATATATACCTATAAACACATATACAAATACTGACACCCTATATGCATATACATAGACACACACACACACACACAGAAATCTCCTTTTTTAATTAGAATGAAAATTCTATGGCAAGAATATGAAATGAGTGCTTCTCTACATCAAATTCTGAGGCATTGTCATGTAAATCTATGACACCATGGTCTGTATTAAACAAAAGAATTGATGGACTCGGTCCACACATAGCCCATTTAAGTTTTGAAGACAACTGAAATCATTTTTAGGTTGTGTCTGAGAGGCACAAGCCATATGGATAAAAACTAAGGAATGTCATTATTTATTCCAATGTTCCCAAATGTCTATTTAATGTACACAGGCAAAATTATCAAATTTGGGAACTGACTTAAAAAAGAAAATCCGTCGATTTTTGAGAGTGGTGTTTGTAGAGTGTCAGGATGATCGGATTCTTGCATGGGAGGGAGAGAAGTGGGGGTTCAGTTTTGTTCACCTGAGCATTCGAGCATTTAAGGTGAGATGGGCAAAGTGAAGGTAACCAGCATGTGTTGAGTATCACCATGTTCTTGGTCTTTCAATGTATAATATTTGACATTGTCATCTAAGAGGAAGGTCGTGCTTTAAAATCCACATTACTTCTACAACGTATTATCTTCATTTTATTGTTGATCAGGCTGGAACAAAGAGTGATTTTCAACAACCAGGAAAGGTCAGGTTGACAAAAACACAGTGAAGGAAGGCCCAGATACTCAGTACTTACAGAAATGTTAAGCTCAGTTCTATGACTGATATCAAGGCCTGGAGTGACAGAGTGTATTAAAGCAATAGTTCTCTGCTGGGGTGATTTTTCATCCCCCCAGGGGACATTAGTAATTTCTGGAGGCATTTTTAGTTAGCATGTGTTCTGGAATGAAACATAAAATAGAGGAACTAGATGCAAACCCTGACTCTATTACCTATAACTTGTGCATCTTGGGGGAGTGACTCAGTTTCTTCACACACAGTTTAAGAAAATACCAACACAAACCTCATGAGGTTGTTGTGAGGGTTAGATGAGATAATGCATATAAAGAGTTAATGAGACACAAGATACAGAGTAAATGTTCAACCACTTAGTTGTTATTTTTGTTTTAATTGCTGTTGTTATTACTTCATCTGCTATTCCCATTTTCTGGAGAGCACTCTGATTTGAATATGATATTTTCTGTTTTCCAATTAACTAATGTTATTTTTCTTAGAGCAGTTTTAGGTTCACAGTGAAACTGAGTGGAAAGTGCCTGGAGTCCCTATATAACTCTCGTCTCCAGAAATGCACAACTTCCCCACTGTTGGCATCCTGCACCACGTGGTACATTTGTTACCATTGGTGAACCTACATTGACACATCATTATCACCCAAAATCCATACTTTACATTGGTGTTCACTCTTGGTGTTGTGCATCCTGTGGGTGCAGACAAATTTACAGTGATATGTATTATCATGTAGTATCATACAGAATAGTTTCATTACACTAAAAATCCTCTGTGCTCTGCTAGTCATTCTTTCCTCCCCACCAACCCTTGACAACCATTCATCTTTTTCCTGTTTCTACAGCTTTTCCTTTTACAGAATGTCATCTACTTAGAATCACGTGGTACGTAACCTTTTCAGATTGCCTTCTCTCACTTAATAATATGCATTTCAGTTTTCTCCATTTCTTACCATAACTTGATAGCTCATTCCTGTTGAGTGCTGAATAATATTCCATTGTTTGGATGTACCACAGTTTATTTATCCATTCATCTGCACTAAAGGACATCTTGGTTTCTTCCAAGTTTTGGCCATTATGAAAAAAGCAGCTATAAATATTTGTGTGCAGGTTTTTGTGTATAAATTGTTTTCACTTCATTTGGGTGAATACCAAGGAGTGTGATTGCTGGATCATATGATAAGAGTATGTTTAGTTTCACAAGAAACTGCCAAACTGTCTTCCAAAATGACTGTACTATTTTAGATTCCCACCAGCAACAAAAAAAGAATGTTCCTGTTGCTCCACATCCTCTCAACATTGGCTGTTGTAAGTGTTGTGGATTTTGGCACTCATAATTAAGCGTGTAGTAGTATCTCATTATTGTTTTAATATGCGATTCCCTAATGACATATGATATGAACATCTTTTTATATGATTATTTTCCATCTGTATATCTTTTTTGGCGAGGTGTATGTTCAGGTCTTTCGCTCATTTTAAAATCAGGTTGTTTATTATCTTGTTGCTCAGTTTAAGAGTTTGTTGTGTCTTTTGGATAATAGTCCTTTATCACTGATATGTCTTTAGCAAATATTTTCTTCCAGTCTGCAACTTGTCTTCTCATTCTCTTGACAGTGTCTTTCACAGAGCAGAATAACTTTTTTTTTTAATTTTTAAAAAAACATTAATGAAGTCCAGCTTATCAATTGTTTCTTTCATGGATCATGCATGTGGTATTGTATCTAAAAAATCATTGCCATATCAAAGGTCATTTAGGGTTTCTCCTATGTTATTTTATGGAGTTTTATAGTTTTGCATTTCACATTTAACTCTATGATCTATTTTGAGTTAGTTTTTGTGAAACGTGTGCAATCTGTGTCTAGATTCATTTTTTTGTTTTGCATGTGGATGTGTAGTTGCTCTACCACCATATGTCAAGAAGACTATCTTTGCTCCATTGTATTCCCTTTGATTCTTTGTCAAAGATTAGCTGATTCTATTTATGTGGGTTTATTTCTGAACTCTCCATTCCATTGCATTGATATATCTGTCTCTTCTCTCACCCATACTACATTGTCTTGATTATTGAGGTTAGGTAGTGTCAGTCCTCCAAATTTACTCTTGTTTTTTCGATATTGAGTTTGCTATTCTAAGTCTTTTGGTTCTCCATATAAACTTTACAATTAGTCTGAAGATATCCACAAAATAACTCACTGAAATTTTGATTGGGATTGCATTGAATCTATGTATCAAGTTGAGAACTGATATCTTGATGATATTGAGTCTTCTATTCTTGAACATGGAACATCTCTCCACTTAGTTTTGCTTTGACATACCAATCTTATGCATACAGTTGGCCCTTCATATCCATAGGTTTCATATCCACAGATTAACCAACCTCTGATGGAAACTCAACAATACTATGGTATGCCATTTTATAGAAGGGACTTGAGCATCCATGGATTTTCATACCTGTGAGAAGTTCTGGAAATAATCCCCCTCGATACAGAGGACTGACACTATTTTGTTAAATTTATATGTAAGGATTTCATTTTGGGGGGCACTAATGTAAATGGCAATGTGTTTTTAATTTCAAATTCCACTTGTTCCTTGCAGGTATATAGGAAAGCAATTGACTTGTATCTTAACCTTGCATTTTGCAAACTTGCTATAATTGCTTATCAGGTCTAAGAGTTATTTTGTTGATTCTTTTGGGTTTTCTACATAGACTATAATGTCGTCTGTGAACAAAGGTAGTTTTATTTCTTCCTTCACAATATATGTAAGTTTTATTTCCTTTTCTTTTCTTACTGCATTAGCCAGGACTTCCAGTACAATGTTGAAAATCAGTGGCAAGAGGGGACATCCTTGTCATGTTCCTGATCAGAGCTAGAAAGCTTTAAGTTCCTCACCATTAAGTATGATGTTAGCTGTAGGTTTTTTGTAGATGTCCTTTATCAAGCTAAGGAAGTTTCCCTCTCTTCCTATTTTACTAATTTTTTTTTATCATGATTAGGTTAGGTGTTGAATATTGTCAAATGCCTTTTCTGTATCTATTGATACGTTGATATGATCATGTGATTTTTCTTCTTTAGCTTTTAATATGATGGATTATATTTATTGATTTTCAGATGTTGAACCAGCCCTGCATATCTGGGATAAATCCCACTTGATCATGGTGCATAATTCTGTATTTTAATACATCGTTGGGTTTGATTTGTTAATATTTTATTGAGGATTTTTCATCTATGTTTATGAGAGATATTGGTCTGTAGTTTTCTTTCCTAGTCATGTCTGGTTTTGGCATTATGGTATTTCTGGCTCCATTAAATGAGTTAGGAAGTATTCCCTAAGCTTTAATTTTCTGGAAGAGATTATAGAGAATTTGTAGAATTTCTTCCTTAAATGTTTGGTAGAATTCACCAGTGAATGCATCTGAAGCTGGTGCTTTCTGTTTTAAAGGTTATTGATTATTGTTTCAATTTTTTAATAGATATAGGACTAGTTATATTGTTTATTCTTTCTGTGTGAGTTTTGGCAGATTGTATCCTTCAAGGAATTGGTCCATTTCAGCTAGGTTATCAATTTTGTGGGCATAAGGTAGGTTATAATATTTTTTAATTATCCTTTTAAATCCCTTGGGTTTATAGCAGTGCCCCTTTGATCATTTCTGATATTAGTAATTTGTGTCTCATCCATTTTTTTTCTTAGCCTGGTTAAAGGCTTTTTAATTTTATTGATCTTTTTTAAAAAAAGTTTTTAGCTATGTTGATTTTTCTCTATTAATTTGCCTTTTTCAATTTCATTAATTTTTTCTTCTACTTCATATTACTTTTTTTCTTCTGCTTACTTTGGACTTAATTTGCTCTTCTTTTTCTAATTTTTGAAGGTGGAAGCTTAGACTATTGATTTTAGATCTTTCTTATTTTCTAATATATGCATTTAATGCTATAAATTTCACTCTAAGCACAGTTTTTGCTGCATCTGCAAATTTTGATAAGTTGTATTTTCATTTTTATTTAATTTAAAATCTTTAAAAATTTCTCTTGAGATTTCTTCTTTGACTCAAATGTTATCTAGAAGTGTGTTGTCTATTTTCCCAGTATTTTGGTATTTTCCAGCTGTCTTTCCATTATTGATTTCCAGTTTAATTTCATTGTGATCTGAGAGCAGTTACTGTATGGTTTTTATTATTTTAAATTTCTTAAGGTGGGTTTTATGGGACAGAATGTGGTCTGTCTTGGCGAATGTTCCATAGGAGCTTGAAAAGAATGTGTAATATGCTTTTGCTGGATGAAGTGGTCTACAGATGTCACTTATATTCAGTTGATTGATAATACTGTTGAGTTCGACTATATCCTTACTGATTTTCTGCCTGCTGAATCTGCCTATTCCTGATAGAGCGGTGTTAAGGTATCAAACTAGAATAGTGGATTCATCTATTTCTCCTTGAGTTCCATCAGTTTTTGTCTCACGCATTTTGACACTGTGTTGTCAGGCACATATATATTAGGGATTATTATGTCTTCTTGGAGTATTGACCTCTTTATCACTATGTAAAGCTCCTCTCTTATCCCTGATAACTTTACTTGCTCTGAAGTCTTCTCTGTCCATAATCAGTACAGCTACTTCCATTTCCTTTAGATTAGTGTTGCAATGGTATATCTTTCTTCTACCTTTCACTTTTAATCTATATGTGCCTTTATATTTAAAGTGGGTTTTAGACTATACATAGTGGAGGCTTATTTTTTAATCCACTCTGGTAATCTGTCTTGTAATTAATATATTTACCCATTGATATTTAATGTGATTATTTATATAGTTGGACCAGTATCTATCATATTTGGTACTGCTTTATACTGTTTCCCTTGTCCTTTCTTTGAATTTTTTGTCTTCAATAATTTAATCACTACTTATGGTTTCAATTGAGCATTTTACAATTCCATTTTTCCTCCACTGGCATACCAATTATATTGCTTTTTCTTTTTTACTATTCTTAGTGTTTGCCCTAGAGTTCAAAATACATATTTACAACTAATTCAAGTCCACTTTCAAATAACATTATACCACTTCACAGGTAGTGAAGTGGCATATATTATAATTACAAAATATCCCTAATACTTCCTTATGTCCCTTGTATAATCATTGTCATCCATTTCACTTATATGTAAGTATAAATATATATGTTAATATGTATATTTGAATATATAATTA
This sequence comes from Indri indri, assembly GCA_004363605.1. NCBI lineage: Eukaryota > Metazoa > Chordata > Mammalia > Primates > Indriidae > Indri > Indri indri. The sequence goes on along the minus strand of RJWJ010010735.1, from coordinate 3,807 downwards.
ATATATATTTGAACGCATTGCTATAATATTATTATTTTGAAAAAAGTATTATCTGTTAGATCAATTTTATGTTATCTTCACTTAATCATTCTCTGAGGCTCTTCCTTTCTTTATGTAAATCTGAGTTTCTGAACTATTTCATCTTCTTCTCTCTGAAGAACAACTTTAAATATTTCTTGTAACGTATGTCTGCTGGCAACTGAGTCCCTCAATTTTTGTTTTTCTGAGAAAGTCCATATTTCTTCTTCACTTCTGAAAGATAATTTTGCAGGGTCCGGAATTCCTACTTTTTGTTGTTTTTTTCCTCTCAGTGCTTCCACTCCACTCTCTTCTTGTTTGCGTAGTTTCTGAGGAGAAATCAGGTGTAACTCATCTTTGCTTCTCTGTGGGTAAGGTCCTTATTGTCTTCTGGCTTTTTTCAAGATTTTTTTCCCTTTATCTTTGATTTTTCTGATGTTTGACATGATGTACCCAGGTATAGTTTTTTGGCCTTTATCCTGCTCGGTGTTCTCTGATCTTCCTGAATCTATGGTTTGGTGTCTGACATTAATTTTGGGAAATTCTCAGTCACTGTTGGTTCAAATATCACTTCTGTTTCTTTCTTTCTTTCTCTCTTTTCTTCTGGTATTCCCACTATGTGTATCTTGTTTTTATTGTAGTTGTATCATCATTTTTGTTCCTTTTTTTTTTGGTCTTTTTTCTTCTTTGCTTTTCGGTTTGGTTGTTACTATTTTCATAGACTCAAGCTCAGTGATTCTTTCCTCAGCCACGGCCAGTCTACTAATGAGCCCTTCAAAGTCATGCTTTATATCTGTGACAATGTGTGGTTTTTGTCAATCTCTAGTATTTATTTTTTATTCCTTCTTAGAATTTTCATCTCCGATTACTTTATCCATATGTTCTTGCATATAGTCTACTTTTTCCATTAGTTCCCATAGCATAGTAATCAGAGTTATTTTATATTCCTGGTCTGATCATTCCAACATCCCTGACGTATCCAATTCTACTTATGATGCTTGTTCAGTCTCTTGAAACTGTGTTTTTTGCCTTTTAGTATACCTTGAAATTTTTTGTTGATAGCTTCAAATGATGTACTGGGTAAAAGGAGCTGCCATAAATAGGCTTTTGTAAGGTGGTGGTATGTTGTAGAAAGCAGGGAAGCATTCTACAGTCTCACAATTAGGTCTCAGTCTTTCAGCGAGCTTGTGCCTCTAGACTGTGAACTTCATAAGTGTTTCTCAGTGTTTTCATCCCCATGGGACAGGGTGGCTGGAGTAAGTGAATTCCCTTCCCCCCAGGTCAGTTAGGCTGTGTTAAAACCCCAGCATATTAGGCTCCGGTTAAACAGTTCTTTCTGAGGGCAGAATTTGTTAAGTAAAAGAGAATATTCTGGCATATTCTAAAATGGTTCCTTTTCCCTTTCCCCTGCTAGTAGCATGAGGGAATTTTTCTTCTATATTCACTGTGAAGACTTGGTAGAGCTCCTGGAAGTAAAACTGACACAAGTTTGGGAACTTTTCTATGACTGGATCACCCTGAACTTTTTGAGCTGAGCCTCCAGATACTCATTAATTAGACTTTAGGTCTCCTACACTGGCACGGGTTTCTCCTGAGGTTTTCACTCTGGTAAGTTGTAATTCTCTGTATCCACCTGTTTTTCTAATTTTGAGGGTAATAGTTTGCCTTGTGACCTCATTTCTTTGATGAATCTAAGAAGAGTTGTTGATTTCTTAGTTCATTCAGCTTTTTAGTTGTGTTAAGGCAGAGTGGAGACTTCTAAGCTTCTTACATGCCATACTGGAAACCGGCTCTCTTTTCAGAGATAGCATTTATCTCAAGGTTAGGTAGACTTGCTTTCACTCATACTTGATTATAGATTGCAGCAGAATTGGAATGAAGAGGAAAGGGAATATCTGCAGGAGGGAGCTGTGGGCTATTTTTAAACAAAATTCTCCTCGATGAACAACTCCACAATTCTTTTCAATACAATATCCTTGGTGTCTTATTGACATATCCAGAGTCCCTTGAAAGTTCCAGATCTCTGCACCTAGAAGAGCAGCATCTCCACAGCTAAGCCTCACCTAGAAGATGGGATCAGAGCTTTGCCTTCATCCCAGACCTGTTCTTACTCAGCTACAGAGAGCTTCGGGCAGCCCAGGGAGCTCACTCCAAACATCTTGGGTGACGTAAAATCACTGTCGTCAAGCATGAGGAAAGTTGTACCAGAGAAGAACAGAGTGAGAATGGAAAGAGGGAGACAAAAAGCATGAGATGGGTATTACTGAGTTCAGAAGATTGGAGAAAATTACCCAAGACCGCACCAAAAATCCATGGGGAAGCCAACATTACAACTCCAGAAACCCCTTTCTCTCAAGCTCTCTGCTATTATTCCTGAGAGTAAAAGAATTCCCTTACTAGAGAAGCTATAAAAAGGATCCTGCACTCAGGTACTTAAAAAAAAAAAGGCAGAGAGAGGCAATCTTGTTATTGATAAAACATTGCAAAGAATGAAATTGAATATGTTGTTTACTGCCTAGTACAGAAAACAAAGAAATAAGAAATATCCATCAAACTCTCCCACATAGAAAAATAACTTTCTGCTGAAAGACAAAAGAATTCTTGTGTTGGATGTCAAATCCCTCTGCTGGTTGCCTGCCTTCTGCCTGTAGACAACTGTGTGGCAACACCACTGGGCAGGACTGGTCCATAGTCTCCTTTGCCAATTGGGAGATTACACTTCATCCTTTGAGGCCTCATGAATGACTGGACAATTCCTTGGACAAATTGTCATTATAATCAGTGTACATAAGTCCCTGAAAGGAAGAATTAAGTGATTTTAGAAGTCTGAAGAATGTTTGAAGGTTAATTGATGATAGTCATGGAAGTGATTGAGTTATTCTTCATCATTGTCATTAACAGCACCGCGACCAGCACAATCATTATCTTTATAGTTCATCACAACCAACACCATCATCACCACCACTACCATCGTCACCATGACCATTATCACCAACACCACGACCATCATCATTACCACTGCTATCATCACCATCACCACTATCACCACCACCATCACCACCACCACCATCATCGCCACCACCACCATCATCGCCACCACCACCATCATCACCACCATCACCATCACCATTATCACTACAACCACCACCATCATCACCAACACCACCATCATTACCACCACTACCACCAGTGTTATTATCGCTATGCACTGGAGACTCATTTTATATTAAATATTTCATTTAGTTCTCACTGCATGAGGCAGGTAGATGTTATTAATTAATGTTCCTTCCTTCATGGATGAGTAAATTCAGGCTCAAATGGGATCACACTTGGCTGGACATTGTGCAGTACACAACTCTTGTTGACATTTTGCCCAATCTTTCAGGCCTGATACAGATGTTCTATTTTTCACTAAGCCACCCTAAATCCTCATTATTGGTGTATCTCTTGTGACAGCATATTATAAGTTGCATTGTGCCTGTTGGTATAAGTTAATTGTATACCACATCTAGCCAAGAAATGAGAAGGTAATAGAGACTCTATTATTTTTCAGCACCCAGTCAGCACTTAATATATTAAATAGTTGCAGTATTGGTAGTGTTGGGATAAGTTTTACAATATTGTCTATCTTTTCCTGGATCCAAATTAAAGTAGTAAAATATACATTTATCTATCTAATAAGGTTGTAATTGAAACACTCCCAGCTTGAAAAACACAAGATAAGGAGAAAAAATTGTGTTTAACTCTAAGGCTGACCAAATTAGATGTTTTCTGTAAAAAAAAAAAAAA
>RJWJ010010734.1:16166-46412 GCA_004363605.1 Indri indri | reverse complement strand
TTTTTTTTTTTTTTAAAGAGATGAGGTCTTGCTCTGTTACCCAGGCTGAAGTGTAATGGCATCATCATAGCTCACTGCAGCCTTAAAGTTCTGGGTTCAAGTGATCTTCCTACCTCAGCCTCTCAAGTAGTTGGGACTACAGCATGCACCATCACACCCAGCTAATTTTTCTATTTTTTGTAGAGACACGGTCTCTCTGTGTTACTCAGGCAGGTCTCAAACTCCTTGGCCTCAAGCAGTCATCCCATCTTGGTCTCCCAATGTGTTGGGATTACAGAGCCACCACACCTGGCTTCAAGACTATTATCTATTGTACATTGCCTTCGTCATTCATTGGATTGTTACTAGGTTCTAAGCAGTGAAATACTGAGTTGGTCTCCCAGTAGTGAGGAATTACATGGGCTGTTTAAGTGCTGTGAGAAATACTATGATAGGAAAAACCTATATTTGAGTTAGGGAATGCTGACTGTCTGCAAGTGCCAACTGAGCCAGCAGGTAGCAGCTGTTATACTATCAGTGGATGATAGATGGGCTGAGAAGTTCCCTCAGTCCTTGAAGTCATAAAGTGGAGAATCATTGGTTGCCACTGGCCTTTAGCAGCCTCATTTCCTAACTGCAGTGTGCCCAGTATACTATTTTCTAATTGGGCCATGATGTGGAAAGAATTGGGAAGAGCAGCATTTCTGGCAAAGGAATAGTATACATGGAGGACCAGTAGCAAGGGAAAATACACATGTACTTCTTGAGTAGGTAGGGGAACAAATGTTCAGGAAGGAGAAAGTCAGGATCAGAGTTGGGGAGACTGCTTCTGTACACGATACAAACTCGGGTAGAAAGTAAGGATATAGAGACAAGTGGACATATTTTTAGATACTTGGTTTTGGTAGAATTTATTCAACTTCTGGGTGAAATTTGAGATATTTAAATTAGGTTCTAGGCTGGGCTTACACATGTAATCCTAACAATCTGGGAGGCCAAGGCAGGGGGATCGCTTGACCTCGGGAGTTCGAGACCAACCTTAGCAAGAGTGAGACCCTGTCTCTGCTAAAAATAGAAAAAATTAGCCAGGCATCATAGTGTGCGCCTGTAGTCCCAGCTACTTGGGAGGCCGAGGCAGGAAGATTGATCGCTTAAGCCTAGGAGTTTGAGGTTGCTGTGAGCTAGGCTGACGCCATGGCATTCTAGCCCGAGCAACAGGCGACAGAGCAAGACTCTGTCTCCAAAAAAAAAAAAAAGCATGTTCTAATGTTACATTAAAAACAGTATGGTACTGCTGTAGGCCAGAATAAGTATTACTGAACTGAATAGCCTTAAATATATGTTGACTTTTAGCTCATACTGAATATGACATTTTGTAGAGTGAGATCCTTACCTTATTCCATACACAGAAATTAATCATTAGAAGAGTAAAAGGTTTCTAAACTTTAAAAAATATTAAAAGTATTACACAGAATATTGAAGAAAATATAAAATGAATTGAGAAAGGCCTCTATACACTACCTGGAAGCTTTAAAGACGAATGCCAACAGAAGGTACCACACACAATTAATGGGCAAACCAAGGAAAATATTTTCAATATTAAAGGTACTGATTGCCTTAATGTGTGACTTGGGGATAGGGGAAGATGAAACATATGAGAAGAACTGAACAAGTAACCAAATCAATAGAGACCATTTTGGGTCTCTAAAGTATAGAATGGGCGTTAGTGACTATGCAGGAGCATGACCCTACAGTAGGCTGTTTGTGACAAGTTCACTCCCTTAAATTGAATTATTCTGTTTCTGGGAATTTAATTTCAAACAATAATGCTACAATTGCACAGAAATATTCATAGTAGCATAATTTATTACTATTGAAACATTAGAAACATCCTAAAAATGCCCCAGTACTATGTTGCTAAATACCCGTGATACATTAAATTCATTTGTGTCTTTTATTATTTGTATGAAAAATTATTATAGGTAAAAGAAAGGATTATGGGAGAATTGAACTTTCTCATGTTCATATTTCTATAGAGTCTGAATTTTTTTTTCTCCCAAAGAACCTGCATTCAGTACATAATCAGAGAGTGGCTACGGTAGGTCTATGTATTGGTCTAGAAAGATGCCCATAGTGAGTGAATATAAGTAACGTATATGTGCAGTCTGAGAAAGACAAGCCAAATTGTTAATGGGGTTGACAAAGCTGGTTCTTTTCCCTCTTAATTTTTTGTTAAACATATTACCTTTAAGGAAAAACTGATGACAGACAACTATGTGTATTACAATCTGATTTTTTTGAGGTATGGTGTATGCCCAGAGAAAGGTTTTGGAAGAAATAAATACTAACCTGTTAACATTGGTTTCTTATGGGGTGGTATGATTCCTGGATACTTTGTGTTGTGTTTTAAAGGGGTTTTGATTGTTTGATCTATGTACATAGTTTGCATTAAGGGAGTTTTTATTTAAATGTGAATGATGTACATTTTTGTGTGTATACATTTTCTTTGTCGCTAAATATTTATCTTAAAATATTATCAAAATATTCCTTCAAATGTTCATCAAATTTCCTTATAATGACAATCTAAGAGCTGCCTCATGGACCAACAATAGATACTGTAAGACATTTGTATCTTCCAGTCAGTAAAATCTATCGTATATCATAGTTGTAAATGAAAGTGCTTGGGGCAAATGTGAGCAGCAGGATTGTTTTTATTTTGATTTTCATTTGATTGGCCTCATTTGAAAATAAGATTTTGCATAAAAATCTGCATTTCTGGCTGCTTTTAAAAAAATGGAAGGATCTAGCACATTTGACCCTTTCTTCCATAGGGACACGTTGTCTACAGGTAGAGTAGTGGCTGACTCTTAGAAGAGTTGTGCTTTCTCTCCACTGCACCCAGTCCTTATCCACTCCCTCTCTTGGGGGGATACCTGTAACAATTTCACTTGGTACTAACTGGTTGGCTCTTGCTGCCACTTAGTTTGTAACACCTATCTATGTTGTCGACAGGAGAAAAACGTTCCTCATATATTAGGTGAAAACGTTGTTTTGTGTTAAAGTATGTATGAATGCATACATGTGGAAGGAAATTAAAACTATTCATGGAGGTTTATTGCCGGGTCATTTATTGGATCGTATTCATTTTTGCTTTATGTTTTCTAATTTTTATATAATGAACATGGATTACATGTGTACTATTATGAATCTTGGAGAGTCGTAGATAAAAGGTTATATCAATAAATGTTCAGCATTTCTTCTGTCACTTTTGCCCATTTACTAAGGTTGAGAGTTGTCTGAAATGGTGAGTATCTCCTTAGAGCAGGGTTTCCCCACACGTGTGTCTGAGGCTTGAGTTCGCAGCCCTTGGGGGAGGGGGAGGCCAGGGGTCAGCGAGGTCACCATAGGCATCCCTTTTCCCTGGATGCTGTAGAAATACTGTTTTCCCTGTGCACCATGTTGGAAGTTCTGCACTGTGCAGATAATCCAGAAAGAAAACATGAGAACTTATTTATATTTTTAATCTCATTTTCAAATGTTTTATTTTTGTATTTTTTAAGGGGTACGTGATATATATAATATACGTATTATTTAAAATTAATGTTCACCGGTGGGCTTGTGGGGCACAAAATCATGTCTCATTGGGGTACCCAAGCAAATTTGGTAACCACTGCACAAAATCCATAGTGACTGTAGATGTATTCTGTTGCATGCCAACCAAAGGTTCAGACTTAAACAATAGCATATTAAATGCTGCGGTATTTTCGTTTTTTAAAAAATCTTTTATACGACTTTACTGTAAACATTGAAAGCATCCTGGTTCATAAAAGAATAGGGCTAAAACCATTTGAAGGCATTTTTTCCATTCAGAAATAACATTTCTTCAGGTTCCTATCTAGCTCAGAGCGTTTATTCTTTTGAGATTCAGACTAAATTCTTCAAAATAATTATTAAAGATATTTTGTGGGTTATTCAGGGTAAGGGGCAACTAGTGCAATGATACTTCTTTAACCATTTCTCTTTTTTTGCTCTAGATGGTCCTCTGCCTGACCCAACAATGATCCGTGGCAGTGTGCCAAACCAGATGATGCCTCGGATAACTCCCCAACCTGGTAAATTGTAAAAGAAGTTCATGGTCATTTTTAACAGAGTCCATGGTATAATAGAGATAGTAGTTGCTACCTCAATTCCTGCGTTAGGCCATCAGCAAGTGTTGGAATTATCTGTTCGAGAAATTAGAAAACCTCTTGGAATTGGAGCCCATGGAGGAAGGAAGGGTGAAGAGCAGGTTGACTGTCAGGTCAAGGGGCAGATGATTAAATGAGCAAGCATTCATTACTGTAGGTTGTAAAATTCAGTTCAAAAATCATGTTAGTTAACGCCCATCTACAGCTGCTGTAAATGAAACAGGTTCATTTATAACTATAAATGGTTGAAAGCAGATTCCTTTATTCATCCTGATAAAATGATATAGAACCAGATATAAGAACTCTTTTATTCTCTGATTTCACAAAGGTATTCAGATCTAACATTTTGCATGAATTATAGGTTTGAATCAATTCGGCCAGATGAATATGCCCCAGCCCCCTCTTGGACCCCGGCAAACCTCTCCTCTTCAGCACCATGGACAGTTGGCTCAGCCTGGAGCTCTCAACCCGGTCAGTTTTACTTCTTTGGGTAATCTCTTTGGACCTGACATTTTGGAAGTCCTTTTTGCTTATTTGCTTTTACTTCACAAGCAAAAATTCTCACACTTATTTAAACAAGCTGTAAGTCCTTGTTCTTATACTGCAATTCTGTTATATTTAGGTCTTACTGGAAAGCTAACAAAAAGCAGCCAGTTCACTGTTCTGGAGTCCCAATGTTTTAGTAGCCTACACACTTTTTCGCAGTCACATCTCTTCCCTAATTCCTGTCTTCCCCTCTCCAGGCAGGAAACCATCTGTCTTTTGCAAGGGTGGTGGAGCGGCAGTTGCCTGGTTTATAGACTGGAGAAAAGAGAATGAGCATCTTGCCACTCCTTAGGCAGATTCTTTCCCCCCCCATGAGAGGTACCACACTGGTACCCACCTTATGCAAACTTTTAACCAGCCCTCCAGCCCTCCACATTGGCCTCAACCCACCCCCGTCCTTTAAAGTTAGCTGGTGCTTCCAATTCTTGAGCCTTTTGGAGGTTCTTTAGCATTATTACTTCTCTCAAATCTGCCATGTTTAACAAGAATTCCTATTCTTCATTTCGATCTCTAAGACAAATGTTCTTCTTAGCTTTTAATTTTCGGCCTTTGGTACCCTAGATTTCCATTCTTTGTTAAATACCTGAATTTGTGTAGAGTAGTATTAGAAATGAAATGTCACAGTCCTAGAGCATTTGTGGATCATGAGTCCTACCACATTCAGCCAGAACTTGTAAGATTTTACTGTTTTTTTCCCATTATGAAGTCTTAGAGTTTGTGCTGTTACAACAGCACTGATATGAGCTCATGAAATCATGATTCACTCTCCTCACTTAGAGTATGCAGAGAAACAGTTAACCTCTCTGTCAGAGTTCTAGGCATATTTGTCTAGAATGTACATTTGTCTCTATCCTCTTGTTATTTTTTGAGAGTAGGCTGAGGTAAACTGTGAGGCTGTTCCTGTTATCTTAGCATGAGAGTGAGTTGTTCCACCACTTTCTGTTCCCCTCCTACTTCACCTATTCCCTTGTCTCTGGCCCTTCTCTGCTCAGTAAGCCTGACGGTAGGCCCAGAGTGGTGTAGTAGAATAACTGATGAAGCAGTTTGGTGCTTTGTGGTTTTTTGCAGCCTATGGGCTATGGGCCTCGTATGCAGCAGCCTCCCAACCAGAGCCAGTTCCTTCCCCAGGCTCCGTTCTCATCACAGGGAATGAATGTACCAAATATGCCTTTGGCTCCATCCAGCGGGCAAGCTCCAGTGTCTCAAGTATGTCTCATAAGTGAATTTTTTTTAACTTATTTTTTGTTTCTTGAAACTTGGTTTAGGTTTTAAAGGGAAGGGTGGCAGGAAATACTGGGTGAAAACTAAGAAGAATTTTGGGCTTCTGGTATTCTGAACATGAAGAGATTATTCTGTGACATAGCAATGGTGTTGTTACAAATTTAGGAAATAATTGAAATTGATGGTTTGAATTTTGAATAGTGAACACTTTTAAAAATAAAATCTTGGAAGTGTAATGTAGGAGGAAGTGTGGCTGAAGAGAGCTCAGCAGAGCCCCAGAGCACTGTGTACTCCCTTGTCCCACGCTTCTGCAGTGGCTGAGGCCATTCTGCTGAATGAGTTAATGTCTCTTTAGCTATGTACTGTATTGGTTGTGTTGTTCAAAGTTAGGACCCCAGTAATAGAATTTTTTACACATTTTGAAGTAGAGACATTGCTTCATTTTCTTTAGTTTGTGTCTTAAATGCATATAACCTGCCTGTGTAAATATTTCTTTAATTCTGTTTTGAATTGCTACATTGTTATGTTTTTCATTTTAACAGGCACAAATGTCCAGTTCTTCCTGCCCAGTGAACTCTCCTATAATGCCTCCAGGGTCTCAAGGGAGCCATATTCACTGCCCCCCTCTCCCTCAACCAGCTTTGCATCAGAATTCACCCTCTCCTGTGCCCAGTCGTACCCCTACCCCTCACCACACTCCCCCAAGCATAGGGTCTCAGCAGCCACCAGCAGCAGCGATTCCAGCCCCTGTTCCTACACCTCCAGCCATGCCACCAGGGCCACAGTCCCAGGCTCTTCATCCTCCTCCAAGGCAGACACCTACACCACCAACAACACAACTTCCCCCTCAAGTACAGCCTTCCCTTCCTACTGCTCCTTCAACTGACCAGCCTCAGCAGCAGCCTCGCTCCCAACAGAGTACGACAGCCTCTGTGCCTACCCCGACGGCGCCACTGCTGCCTCCGCAACCTGCGACTCCAGTAAGCAGAGATTTGGATTTAGGCAGAGTCATTTCAGCTGCACTGTAGTATTACATTACTTCTGTGGCATTTTCTTTTTTGTTTTATCTTTTATGTGTTGTCTCCACAGATAGAATGTAATGAATCCCCCCCCCCCCCCACCCCACCCCCCCCGCCTTTTTTTTTGAGACAAAGTCTTGCTCTGTTGCCCGGACTAGAGTGCCATGGCATCAGCGTAGCTCACAGCAACCTCTAACTCCTGGGCTCAGGCAATCTTACTGCCTCAGCCTCCCAAGTAGCTGGGACTACAGGCATGTGCCACCATGCCTGGCTAATTTTTTCTATATATTTTTAGTTATCCAGCCAATTTCTTTCTATTTTTAGTAGAGACAGGGTCTCACTCTTGCTCAGGCTGGTCTTAAACTCCTGACCTTGAGTGATCCTCCCCCCTCGGCCTCCCAGAGTGCTAGGATTACAGGTGTGAGCCACGGTGCCCAGCCATGGATCCCTTTTTCATTAGGGACTTCCTTTTCCTATTTTTCCTTCCTATGATAGTACTTAGCATAGAAGGGAGTACAAAGATTTTATGTAGGTCTGACTTTGACCATTATCTTTCATGTTGTATTCTGGGGCTTGAAGGCATTTAAGGAGGAATGACAAAGGGACAGTCCTTCTCCTTGTTTAGTATATCATTTAGTGCACTACATGAATTTTACATATATTTAAAGAATCTCTTTCAAACAGTTTAGGCCATTGAACTTAGAAATCAAATGAAAAATTTACTGATTTATGAGTTCTTGTGGCCCTAACCAGGGTTAAAGATGATAGATTTCCAGAACCAGAACAACCTGTAGCTTCCTTGTGAGAAGTTGGTTATATAATATTAATAGTAGACATCTAAATTCTCAATTAGTAGTTGAATCCTTGTTAATAGAACTTTATTTGTTAAGGCTGAGAACTTTCTATAATAATATTTTGGTTCTCAATCATGTTGATGAACTGAGAAGTCCATGAGTCACAGTCTTTGACAAAATACTGTTCACTGGTGAGTGGTTCATCATGGCCTCTGATTGGCAAGGAAAAGTGGAATGCAGAAAGGAATCTATAGATCTGCTTGGTTTTATGTTTGTTTTTCTTATTTAAAAAAAAATTTTTTTTTTTTTACTGGATACACTTTTAGACAACGCTTGGTTTTATTTATCAGGGTAGTTCCAGAAAATACTAACTTCTCATTATGAGGTTTCTTATTAGAAGACATAGGAAAAAGATAGGGATTGTCAGTTATCCTATTAGAATGTGATAATTTAAAGCAGCCACCCTGTAGGGGAGTTCATTATATTTAGTCTCCTTTTCTGTACATTTGAAACTTTCCCTAATGAGAAATTAAGAACAAAGATAGGCAGTCATCCTTATTTTCTTTTGTTCATTTCTTTATAAATGTGAGCTTCTCTGAAGCAGTATCTTTGAAACCCCCACCACTCTTACACTGCCGGAGAGTGATAGTTACCAAAGAAACAGTTGCTGGTGATTTTTTTTGTACAGTCAGCCAGTATTTGCAATTCCTCAATTTCCTGTTGTTAAGCATAATTAATAAAGTACGTAAAATGGGCATAGCAAGTGAAAGCACCATAAAATGTAACAATAATAGGGAAGTGGTTGATACCGCCATCCTGTTGAGTACCTTAAGTTCTGATTGCATAATTGGCAAAACTCTGTGTGTTTCCTTCCCTTTTCTGCCCAGCTTTCCCAGCCAGCTGTAAGCATTGAAGGACAGGTATCAAATCCTCCATCTACTAGTAGCACAGAAGTGAATTCTCAGACCATTCCTGAGAAGCAGCCTTCACAGGAAGTGAAAATGGAGGCTAAAATGGAAGTGGATCAGCCAGAACCAGCAGATAATCAGCCAGAAGATATTCCAGAGGTGAGAGTAGGGCAATTTACTGCTGGTGATTTCATTAGGACCTCAATCTAGAAATGTAATTTTTAAAAAAAAAATCAGTATTGTAAGAAAGTATTCTGATAATTAGGGCTTGTTGCATAGATTTTAATGTAAGAAAGGGTATTCCATACTATGTGCACAGGGGAGAGTAAATAATGTAATGATAATGACCTTGTTTATTTCCTATTGGATATTTTTACCTTTTCTTTTAGGCTAAAGCAGAAGACTGCAAAGTAGAAACTACAGAAACAGATGAGAGAGGCACTGAGTTAAAAACTGAAATTAAAGAGGAGGAAGATCAGCCAAGTACTTCAGCTACCCAGTCATCTCCAGCTCCAGGACAGTCAAAGAAAAAGAGTGAGTCTCTTAGGCTCTTTGAAGAAAACCAAAGACCCAGAGTAGAATTGGAATCAGGCTTCTTGGGCCTCGGAAGTTACCACTCGTGTGATTTCATTATGCTTGGAGCTGTGGGCCTGGTCTCTTCGTTATTACTAATGTTGAAAAATGATTTTTCTTTCGTTTAGATATTCACTTCCTGTAACCACTGTGAGTCATACCCCTCATTTCTTCAGAGCTCAGTGGTTAGCACCCTCTAAAAATGATCTCTTGGCCAGCTGTGGTGGCACACACCTGTAATCCCAGCACTTTTGGAGGCTGAGGCAGCCAGATTGCTTGAGGCCAAGAGTTGAAGACCAGCCTGGGCAACATAACGAGACACTGTCTCTACAAAAAAATTTTTTTAATTAGCTGGGCATGGTGGCAAGCACTTGTAGTCCCAGCTACTCAGGAGGCTGAGGCAGGAGGATGACTTGAATGAAGCCCATGAGTTTGAGGCTACAGTGTCCTGTGATTTCAACACTGTACTCTGGCCTGGACAACATAGCAAGATGCTGTTTCTAAAAAAATTAAAAAGAACATTAAAAAATAATCAGTTTTTCAGAGGAGGGAAATTGTTAAATAATAGCTTTAACTAAAATGCAGGAAAAAATAGCAATAATAATAGTAGCATTTATCATTTACCTCCTGTATGCCAGGTACCTGTGTTGTCTCATTTAATAACTTAACAACTCTATGAGGTTATTAATCTAAGACTTAACAAAGTAAAGTAACTTGCCCCAGGTTACTCAGCTGGTCAGTGCTTGGGCTGGAATACAAACCCTGGCAGGCTGAAGCAGTCTCTGCTGAAAATGAATGGGTCAAGCAGGATACCCAGTACCGCTGGGGAGGGGGGATGTTGAACTCCAATAATTCCCACAAACAGTAATTGACTGTTTTAGGACTAGAACTTCTTGTGGCTCTAGTGATCCTTGCAAATGGGCACAGGTAGGACTTATCTCAAGGATTAGTATGCTGGCTCTTGTAGATGATGTTTATTAAAGTATTCCATTAATAAAACATGTTATAAAATGTTGAGTTTAAAAAATTATTTTCATTTAAAAATAAGGTTTGTACATATTGAGATATTTAACGTAGGCTGTAACAGACCCAATCTTACTATTAGGAATCTCTCTTTAAAACATCTCATCTCACAAGTTTACTCAAATTGATTGTTTTGAGCACAACCAAGTATAAGAGAGAAAGAACCATCTTCTGTTTGTATGTTATTTTTAATGGGAACCCCTCCCACCTTGAGTTGAAAAATACTTAGACTTTTTTTTTTTTTTTTAGAGATAGAGTCTTGCTCTGTCACCCTGGGCAGAGTGCAGCAGCGTCGTCATAGCTCACTGCAATCTCAAATTCCTGGGCTCAAGCAGTCCTCCTGCCTCAGCCTACTGAGTAGCTGGTACTACAAGCACACACCACCACGCCCAGCTAATTTTTTCTATTTTTGGTAGAGACAGGGTCTCCCTCTTGCTTCAGGCTGGTCTGGAACTCCTGACCTTGAGCAGTCCTTCTGCCTTGGCCTCCCAGAGTGCCAGGATTATAGGCGAGCCACTGTGCCCAGCCCTCAGACATTTTTTTAAAGCTCAAAATGGTACCTGTAATCACTAGCTTCTTAAACAATCACTTAAATTTATTCCATTTGGGACATTATGGCAAATCTTTCTTGACTTTTGGGAAACATCAAAGAGAACACGTTTGAACTTAATTTGGTCAATTAAGTCCATTCTAGCAATGATGACTCTTTTTTAAACCTAATATTTGCTATTAAAATAGTAAACATCTCTTCTTCCTCAGCTCTCATATCTCAAGCATTGTGAAGCAGAACTTTTCCTTCAGTGCTCCTGATTTCTTTGTGTAGTGACAGTACAATACCAGGTCTAGTTTCTGACTTGTTAAATACTGATGTCGTAAGTTTTTCTGTTCTTGCTTGATGGTATCGCTCTCTTACCCACCAGTATCTTTTGGACTCTTACTCTTGGAAGTGTCTTCATAATTTTTTAGAATATTTTTTATATGCTGTTTCTACTTCAAGTCTACTATCTTAACTAAATTTGTGACTGAAAAATTAGCTGAGCCATGAAAGGGTATTTAAAGTTGGTGAAACATTCTGCTTTTTAGGTACTGCCTAAAGCAGAGCAGGAGTTACAATCATGAGCCCTTAGTGGTATTTCCATGGGGACAATATAATGAATTTTGTGTTTTATGAGTCTTGAGATGCTTTTTAGAGCTTCTACGTGATTTCTCCTTAATTGATAACTAATATCAAATGTACTCTTCTGAAAGTTTTCAAACCAGAAGAATTACGACAGGCACTGATGCCAACATTGGAGGCACTTTATCGCCAGGATCCGGAATCCCTTCCTTTTCGTCAACCTGTGGACCCTCAACTTTTAGGAATCCCTGTAAGTATGTGATGGTACTTCTCATTTTTTTCTTAATTTGTTATAGTGTGATTGAGAGATAATTCACATTCCGTGCAAGTCATCCATTTAAAGTGTACAATTCAGTGATTTTTGGTATATTCAGAGTTGTACAACCATCACCACAGTTTCAATTCATTTTCATCACCCCAAAAAAGAAACCCATATCTGTTAATGGTCACTCATTATTTTCTCCCATAGCACCCCAGTCCTAGGCAGTCACCAGTCTACCTTCTGTCTCTGGATTTGTTTATTCTGGAAATTTCATTAAATGGAAACATAACAATATGTGATTCTTTGTGACTGATTTCTTTTACTTAGCATAGTGTTTTATCTGTGTTCATCCATGTTGTAGCATAAATCAATATTTCATTCCTTTTTATGGCCCAATATTATTTCACTGTGTATATACCACATTTTCTTTACCTGTTCATTAGTTGGGAAACATTTGCATTTCCAGTTTTTGGCTATTAAGATAGCACTGCTATTAACATTGGTATACAAATTTTTGTGTGGATGTATATTTTTATTTCTCTTTGGTATATACCTACCAGTGGAATTGCTAGATTATATGGTTTATTTTTATTATTTGAAGAGCAGTAGATCATGACAGAAAGGTAAACCCAGGTTAGATTTGTCTTTAAAGATGCCTTTATATACACCAGGCTGCTGGCAGGTATTATTGGATGAATGAGTGCTTCTAGGGTCAAAAATCCTTTAGGAATTTGTTTTTCTTGTATTTTTCTGTGATCTTAGATGTAACACTGAAGTTCTCTGGGCTTAGTTTCCTCATTTGCAGGCCCCTTCTAGTATTAAAATTTTAAGTGTTTGCCAGGTGTGGTGGCTCGGGCGTGTAATCCTAGCACTCTGGGAGGCCGAGGTGGGTGGATCATTTGAGCTCAGGAGTTCGAGACCAGCCTGAGCAAGAATGAGACCCTGTCTCTACTTAAAAAAAAAAAAAAAGAAATTAGCTGGACAGCTAAAAATATATAGAAAAAACTAGCTGGGTGTGGTGGTGCATGCCTGTAGTTCCAGCTACTCGGGAGGCTGAGGCATCAGGATTGCTTGAGCCCGGTTTGAGGTTGCTGTAAGTTAGGCTGACGCCACGGCACTCTCAGCTGGGCAACAGAGTGAGACTCTGTCTCAAAAAAAAAAAAAAAAAAAAAAATTTTAGGTGTCTTGACTTTATTGATCTCACATAACACTGTTGTAAGGCATCTGGAGTTGCTTCAGCAGACCATCATCATCAGCCTCCTGTCTGGAAAGTCTGTATAGCTCTGTCTTCTCAGTCCTCTGAGCAGCTTCATATCTTTGTAGACTAATTAATGATTTAAAGAAGTGATGGACATTAGTCAACTCTTGGGGAATATAAACAGGTCAGAGATTCAAAATTATCTGGAAAATTAATGATTAATAGGAAGATTAAATATACTGAGACTTGAGCGATGTTGTTTAGTGTCACTTATCCTTCTAGGATTATTTTGATATTGTGAAGAGCCCCATGGATCTTTCTACCATCAAGAGGAAGTTAGACACTGGACAATATCAGGAGCCCTGGCAATACGTGGATGACATTTGGCTTATGTTCAATAATGCCTGGTTATATAATCGGAAGACATCGCGGGTATACAAATACTGCTCCAAGCTATCTGAGGTCTTTGAACAAGAAATTGATCCAGTCATGCAAAGTCTTGGATATTGTTGTGGTAGAAAGGTAAGAAATGGTTTCAGACTTGCCTTTAACTTTTCTAGGATACCTAGAATATACTGATGGCATAAGAGAATATTCTGCTTCTGGCATTGACATGGCCTTTTCCTTAATGCATTGTTTAGACTTATTGCACATACCACAATATTATCTATTTATATGGAATGGACTTTCTGCAAAGACTTTTTTTTTTTTTTTGCACACCTGAATTTTATGGAAACCTTGACCAATAAGAGTAATGAATCATCAGATTGTAAGCTCATAACGGAGTTGGGACTTTATCATGGTCAGCTGTGTATGCACACTGCACAGCATATACTGATTTTCCTGTGCATACCAATTCACATTCTTGAGGTCCACATGTCCTGTTGGGTCTTTGGTAAAGTGGTAGAAGGATATGACTGCTAAGCCTACCTCAGGGTGGTGAAATAATATAGGAGTAAACTTAGAATGGTTTTTGGAAACTGAAATAGGAAATAGCCCATTATGGTTAACATAAATAAGAACTAAGACATCACTGACTTTTGTTTACGCTTTGCCATTGTGATTGTTCTAGCTTGTCCTTAAGGCCTCTGTGCTATTTAACAAATGGTTTCTTTTGCAGTTGGAGTTCTCTCCACAGACACTGTGTTGCTACGGCAAACAACTGTGCACAATCCCTCGTGATGCCACTTATTACAGTTACCAAAACAGGTAAGCCTGACTACATGTAGACGATGGCTCATATGTCCACCAGTCTAGGGAATGCATGCGGATGGACCAGCACACATACAGTCATGGTTCATGTGTAACTTGTTTGAATACAGCTGTACAGCACAAGTTCTCTTCTTTGTCTTCTGCCTTTCTTAGCAGAATTATAAAATTTCGTATCAAAAATTAGTGTTGTATCAGTTGTCTGGGCCCTTATTTTTATCCCCACTTCTCTTTCTGCTGGCCTTTTAGTACTCACTATAGACCAAGGCAAAACTGAGATTAAACTCCCCAGAAAATGTTTAACTAATGCCTTTTAGACTGCTTTTTGGAAATGTTCCCCACCCCCTTTTTTTTCTTTTTTTAATTTTAAAATTTTTTTCTTTTATTTGAGACGGGGGGCGGGGGGGGTCTCGCTCTTGCTCAGGCTGGTCTTGAACTCCTGAGCTCAAACGATCTGCCCGCCTCGGCCTCCCAGAGTGCTAGGATTACAGGCGTGAGCCACCGTGCCTGGCCTTGTTTCCCTTTTTATGTGTTGCCTATCCCTAAATTACTGTTCTTGGAATATATGAAAACAGGATTCCAAAGTATTTACTTTTCCTCTGTTAAGCAAATTGAAAGGAAAACCTCCAAAATAGCTCTGCACCTGACTTTTCCCTACAAAGACTTGCATATGACAGGGCCTGAGTAAACTAGGCACTTCTGCCTTTTTGCTCATGCCCCACCAATAGCTGTAATCACTTCACTAATCTGTCTTAACCACCGTTTGTCTCCTGTTTTCAGTAATTGGCCTACAATGTAGTTAGCATAGGGTGTTTGGGGCTCTGATACAGTAATAGCAAGGCCGGGTAGTTAATACCCTTACTTGATAATACCAAGCCCATGTTATCGGTTTTTGCTGAACTTGTGTGCTACAGATGCATTTCTAGCTTTGAAAAGTCACTTACACTTTTTGTTTTATTTACAAAAGGTTAGGTGTGCACTCCTTATGCTTTGTAGGCCTAATGTCTTGATTTTACAACGAGTAAAAATCCAGTATTTTACTCATTGAAACCTAGGAAAAGTGGGACTCGAATTGTTATAAGCACTTCATGCTTAAAAAAGCAGGTAACAACTGGCATGAAACTTTTCTTGTGTTGTTACAACCTTGACATTTATACCCTTTTTTGAATTTTTAATAGCAGTCTACAGTGTTGTTCATCTTTGTACCAAGGCATGTTCAGTCATGTACCTGCACACACCACTCACTGCCTTTTGAAATGTGTCACTTGATGGCTGTAGTCAGTATTTAACTGCTTGTGCAGAGCTTTTCAGTGAAAAACTATTTTTGTTACTTAAGGCTTCCTTGGGATCAAAAAGAAATTTTTGTATTTTTCAATCCTCAGTTGTTTTAGGTTATTGTTTCCTGCCACTCTATCCATGGTGGATTTTTTTGTTTGTTTGAAAATGGGAAGAAGTGTGATTGCTATATTTAGGTAATGTTGAGAGTAGCAGTCCTTCTTCCTGGTATATTTATCCTCCTCCTTCCTTTTGATTGTTTATATCAAATAGTATTAATTACTGAAATGCAAGGGTGTGGGTCTGTGTAAGTGAAACTTTTGTTTTTATTTGCTGTAATCATTTGCTACTTGTGATCCCATTTGAGGTATTTAATGCTAATCTGTGCTTTGCCTTGGCTTTCTGCTTTGTGTTGTTCTGTCTTGCTTTTATGTTTTTTGTTATCCTGCAATCCCTCATTTCTTCGTTTGTTTTGTGTTTTTTTTTCTCCCTCATGCTTGTCGTTGTCTGCACTTGGCTTTGATAACAAAACAAAACAAAAAAAACCAAAAAACCCAAACTGTGGGGCCCATAAATCTGCATCATTGAATGTCCTTGTCGCCGTTGATGACCTGCTCTCTGCTCCCGTCCCCCTCCTTGGCCTGCTGTGATTGGTGGCTTCGTTGCTTGGCTTGGGCTGTGTTGTGTGAACGGAACAGTTCACCCCAGTATGGCCTTCTTGCCGACAGGTATCATTTCTGTGAGAAGTGTTTCAATGAAATCCAAGGGGAGAGCGTTTCTTTGGGGGATGACCCTTCCCAGCCTCAAACGTAAGTAGCTACGTTATTTTGAAAAGTGCTGTCTTCTCAGTGTGTTATCATGTGATTATGCTCAGGCTTCTTTCCAAATGGTCTTGAGCTGTGTTGTCCAGTGTGGTAGCCATTACCCTCAGATGACTATTTAAATACAAATTAAAAGTAATTAAGGCCAGATGCAGTGGCTTACTCCTGTAATCCGAACACTCTGGGAGGCTGAGGCAGAATTGCTTGAGCTCAGGAGTTCTGAGACCAGCCTGAGCAAGAGTGAGACCCTATGTCTACCAAAAATAGAAAATTAGCCGGGTACGGTGGAATGGGCCTATAGTCCCATCTCAGCTACTCAGGAGGCTGAGGCCGGAGGATCATTTGAGCCCAAGAGTTAGAGGTTCCTGTGAGCTGTGATGTTGACACTGTACCCAACCTGGGGCAACAAAGTGAGACACTGTCTCAAAAAAATAAATAAATAAATAAATAATGTGAATAAAATTAAAATTGTTTGTCAGTTGTACTAACATTTCAAGTTTCAGTAGCCATCTGTGGCTAGTGGTCAACACAGAGAACATAATCCATCAGTCAGCACTTCTCTAGGAAGTATATGGGTGGTCATCTTAGCTATACTGAAAGTATTTCTTTTATAAAGAAACTTTCAGACCAAGTATGGTGGCTCATGCCCCAAATCCCAGCACTTTGGGAGGCAGAGACAGGAGGAGCACTTTGAGGCTAGCAGTTTGAGACTAGCCTTGCAAAATATAGCAAGACTCCATCTCTACAAAAAATTTAAAAATTAGCCAGACATGGTGGTGCGTGTCTGTAGTGCCTGTAGTCCCAGTTACTCAGGAGGCTGAAGCGGGAGGATCACTTGAGCCCAGGAGTTTGTGGCTAACATAAGTTATGATCAGGCCACTATACTCCAGCCTGGGTGACAGAGCAAGACCATGTCTCTGAAAAATAAAAGAATTAAAAAATAAAAAACAGCTTTTCTTCTAAAAATTGGAAGGATAGTGCAAGAGAAGAACTTCATTGTTAATTAACTGTTTTGAGTTTGAGAAGAACTGAACTAATAACCACCTTACACTCTTCTTGTAGGTTAACAGAAGCCCTAAATCACTATAATAGCGAATAGAATTTAACAACATGTAGAGGTTTAAGAGACTCGGATGTACTTTGCAGTCTCACAAACTCAGCATATAGCCTAAACTGCCTAATAGTAGTAGTAGTAGTAGTCTTTAAATTTGAATAAACTTAGACTGTTTAGTTAAAAATAAGAACTGTTTCATGTAATTTTAGTATTCTTGGAGGTTCATCTTTACTTACAATAAAGGAAAGCTATTCATAACGTTCCACAAAAATATGGAGTTGTCATGTTACTAGTAAAAAATCAGGGCCTCCAAGGAAAACTGGTTGAAATTTTTCCAAATTGAGTTGTAAAGTTGCACTTTCCCTTCAGTCCCCACACAAATACAATATAGTAGGGTATGGGTGCTGGTCTAGGAGAATAGATACTGGGAACCCTTGAGCATTGAGATATTTTGACCCTTGGCTAAACCAGGGAGGTCACCTCTAGTGTAGTCCCTGATGGAGGAATGGACGTCAACCTTAACCACTGGAACTCTGGTGTGACATGCCAAGTGTTGTATACCTTAGGGCAGATACATCCTGACTTTGAAGAGTATAGAAATCCCCTCCTGATACTGCAGGTCTTTAGTCAGTCTCAGAGTGCACTTCTAATAAGCTTCCAGGTCCTTCTGTGGTGCAGCTGCTCTTTAGATTGCACTTTGAATAGCAAGCCCTTAAGCCATTCAGGAAAATGCTATTAACAGAAATGAGTGAATCTCTAGGCTGTAACTAATACAGGAAACAGTTTTACATGTGAAGATGTCCTCACTTTTGAATTTCTGGCCTCAAGTGATCCTCCCACCTCAGCCTGCCAAAGTGGTGGGATTGTAGGTGAGCCACCGCACCTGGCCTCAGAGATGTCGTCCTCATTTTTGTAAGGAGGAGTAACTGTAATGATAGTTGGGTTCCCTAAAGTTGACTCTAGATAATGGTAAGACTGTTAGCTTCTATATGTAGTGAAGCCATGAACAGTGTTGTATGCTAGATTTCAGGATGGGACATTTTAAAATATGAAGTACAGAGTTTTCAAAATTGCCCCGAAACATGTATTAATGTTGAAATTTTCTTGACCAAGCATAGTGGCATGCGCCTTACAGTCCTAGCTACTTGGGAGGCTAAGTCAAGAGGATCACTTGAGCCCAGGAGTTTGAGGCTACAGTGAGCTATGATCACGCCACTGCATTCTAGCCTGGCTGACAAAGGGAGACCCTATCTCTAAGATAATTTTTTAAATAAAAAGAAAAGTTCGAAATTTTCTTTTTTTTGGAGACAGAGTCTCGCTCTGTTGCCCGGGCTAGAGTGCTGTGGCATCAGCCTAGCTCACAGCAACCTCAAACTCCTGGGCTCAAGCGATCCTCCTGCCTCAGCCTCCCGAGCAGCTGGGACTATAGGCATGTGCCACCATGCCCGGCTAATTTTTTCTGTATATTTTTAGTTGTCCAGCCAATTTCTTTCTATTTTTTTTTAGTATAGACAGGGTCTCGCTCTTGCTCAGGCTGGTGTTGAACTCCTCAAATGATCCGCCCACCTCAGCCTCCCAGAGTGCTTGGATCACAGTCGTGAGCCACACGCCCAGCCCGAAATTTTCTATTGATGTACTAAGTTGTTTGACAAGAAGACTCTCCTGAAAGAGTATTCTTAAATAGCTGGTTGGCTGGGCACGGTGGCTCACACCTGTAATCCTAACACTCTGAGAAGCTGAGGCAAGAGAATCACTTGACCAGCCTGAACAAGAGTGAGACCCCATCTCTACTAAAGATAGAAAAATTAGCCAGGCATTGTGGCGTGTACCCTGTATTCCCAGCTACTCAGGAGGCTGAGGCAGGAGGATCCCATGAACCCAGGAATTTGAGGTTGCAGTGAGCCGCGATGACGCCACTACAGTCTACCCAGGGTAATAGAGCAAGATTCTGTCTCAAACAAAGAAACAAAAACAGCCAGCTGTAGTCACTGACACCTGTAATCTCAGCACTTTGAGAGGCTGAGGCTGGAGGATTGCTTGAGTCCAGGAGTTCAAGACAAGCCTGGGCAACATAGTGAGACTCTGCCTCTACAAAAAATAAGAAAGAAATTAGCCAGCTGTGGTGGCAAGTGCCTGTAGTCCCAGTTAACTCTAGAGGCTGAGGCAAGAGGATTGCTGAGCCCAGGAGTTAGAGGCTGCAGAGAGCTGTGATCGTGCCACTGCATTCTAGCCTGAGCAACAGAGCAAGACACGGCACCTACACCCCACCTCTCCCTAAAAAAAGGTATTCTTAAATAGCGACTTACTTCCCCCCTATACACACCATCCTTCGTGGCTCAGTCTAGGGAACATTACACCATAAAAAGGTAAAACTGTTAATAACACTGAGAATAGTAGGCAGTATTTGAAAAGAAAGAATTAATGTTTCTAGTTCTTCCTGGGTTCCTAATTTCCTCCTATAAGGAGATATAATTATTAAGTCCTATTCCCTTACATAAAACATGCATTTTGTAAGTCAGGAATGCAACTGTTAAATGTATAATCTCACAGGATGTAAATCATCCATTTATAGTGTAAGATTGTACCCTTTGGTTAGAACAGCAGTCAGATTGCTCATCTTTATCACTTTTTCTCATTGTGTCCCTTTTCTTTCCTTAGTACAATAAATAAAGAACAATTTTCCAAGAGAAAAAATGACACACTGGATCCTGAACTGTAAGTAATTCCCCTTGAATACTCGGCACATTTAGACTTCTTCTTCCTTTCATTCTCTGAATTTTTATGACCAGTCAGATGATTCTTTATTCTTGGGCTAAATCTATATAATATACACCCAACATACGTGGTAAAAATGTGGAATATATTCAAGTACTAAGGCTATTAGTCTACACTACAGTTAGTATTTATTTACATTTCACTAAATTGACTCAATGCTTTAGTGTTTTATAGGCCTAGTCTGCTCACTGCTATATGTTCCATCCCTGTTACCCTCTGCATTTTCAGTTCATAATTCATAATCCCATAGTTTGTAGTAAGGGCTTTGAGAGCATGGAGCACTGAAATGTACGTTTTCTAGGTATTCCTAAAATGGATGGAATGGTATCAGACTTATTTGGAATTTTCAACACCAGTGATCGCTACCATTTTTCCACAGTCACATTTAATTACTGAATTTAATTGCTTTTGAAATTGGCTCTACCTGTAACACTAAAGAGCTTTTTAAAAATAAAAATTTTGTTAGAACTATTTTTTTCAGTTCTTTGGACATGATCTTGGCTATCTTCTGAATTGTCAGAAATCACAGGAAGTAATGGAAGTTTCATTTCATTAATGTTTTGGGATTATTCTTGAAATTGGCTCTGTATTTCCAGGTTTGTTGAATGTACAGAGTGTGGAAGAAAGATGCATCAGATTTGTGTTCTTCATCATGAGATAATCTGGCCAGCTGGGTAAGCCTTACTTCAATATTTTCTCTGGAAATTTTCTTCATCGTGAATATTAACAAGTTTTTTCTTCTTTGCTGTATCATATCTTCAAAGTTATTGTCTCTAACAATTTTTGCTTAGATTAGGAAAAGATAATTACAGTCCAATTTTAAAACATTGCATAACCTAGAATCCAAAAATAAAAGTAGATCTTTCTGTTATTTGTGTACTTTCTTTATATCCATATACATGTACTTTATTCTGGGTTTTTAATTAAATTTATATTGTAGTTATTATTCATCAAAAATCAATGCTGTCGGTAAGGTATCTGGAAACTAGCAAGTGTTAGAAGTAGTTGAATTTCGCAGATTGAATGTTATTTATACTGTTGTAGAAAAATTAAAAGGTACACATGGGGGGGTGCACCTTTCTTCCTGCCTCAGAAAACACGCTGTGAATGGTATACTAAATTGTGAGCCTGGTAAGTGTTCGGTTTAAATATCTGTTGGTGGGGTTGGGGACAGTAGTAGGTTACATAGCTGCAGTTAAAGGTATAATTGCCCAGTAACAATCAGGCCACTTCTTATTCTCCCAAGAATGGGGCTGACTCCAGCTCTGTTCCAAGGGAGAGGGAATCTAGGGCATCAAGTGCCTCTCATTAGGTTTGATTCTCCATGCTGTCTTCTTCTCTGTTCTTGGACTACTTGTTGGTGCTGGTTTGGAGGTTATAGGAAAGAGGGGTCTAATTAGCAAATTTTTAGAAAATAACACTAAGAAAAATTGCAGTAGGTAATATTTAGTGGAAACTTTTTAATTTTCAGTGTAAAGCTATCTTTAAGTGTGCCTTTTTAGTGCTTTCCTTAATCTCAGGTTTGGTAAAAAATGATTTAAGAGATTTGTGGGCCGGGCGCAGTGGCTCACGCCTGTAATCCTAGCACTCTGGGAGGCCGAGGCGGGCGGATTGTTTGAGCTCAGGAGTTCGAAACCAGCCTGAGCAAGAGCGAGACCCCGTCTCTACCAAAAATAGAAAGAAATTAATCGGACAACTAAAAATATATAGAAAAAATTAGCCGGGCATGGCGGCACATGCCTGTAGTCCCAGCTACTCGGGAGACTGAGGCAGGAGGATCGCTTGAACCCAGGAGTTTGAGGTTGCTGTGAGCTAGGCTGATGCCACGGCACTCTAGCCCGGGCAACACAGTAAGACTCTGTCTCAAAAAAAAAAAAAAAAAATTTGTGATGTTTGCAATTCAGGATCAGTCAGCTGGTTGGAGGTAATCTCCTTTATTATTGTATGAAATATGTAAATCACTAAAATACATTTGTATGTGTTTATTTTTAATTTTTTAACTTTCTGCATCTTAGAGGTTGTGGACATTCTTCAAGTATGTCTGCTGCATTTTTAATGGATGCCTAGCATTCTATAATTTACTATAACCCATTTATTTACTTTGAGGAACATTTATGTGGTCTCAAGTTTTTGCAAGAAACTCTACTTACACACATCATATACAATTGCAGGAACAAAGAGAATATACATTTTAAATATATTGGTTTTGCTCTCAAATTGTACATTCCAACCAATAACATAAAAGGAGTACTGACACTTAACTCTAGCCAATATGATTGGGCCAAAAAAAATTTCTGTTTTAAATCGTAATCCTGGATCATCTTTTTGTGTGTAAACCAGTTTACATGCCCTTCACATTTCTTTATGTCTATTGCCTGTTTTTCCATTGTTATTTTTTCTTGATTTCTGAAAGCTCTGTGTGTATTGGTTGTAATTCTTTGATAGAAATGTGGAAAATTTTCTACCAGATTGTCTTTTGAATTTTAGTTTTATTTACACAATAGATTTTTGTTATACACATACTTTAAAGGCTTCTTTAAGTTGTGTAAACAAAGTCTTGATTTACATTTTAGATTTGTTTGTGATGGCTGTTTAAAGAAAACTGCACGAACTAGGAAAGAAAATAAGTTTTCTGCTAAAAGTAAGTTCCATTTTTACAGGTAAATCTTGGCAAAACTTCTGAAGTCTAGTGGAGAAGAAACTATCCAAAAAGAATTCCTTTGTTTTTAATCAGTAAAAATAAAATAATTCTATAGAATCTACTTAAAGTTGAACTGTAATATACTTTTTGGTGTGAAATTCAAGAAAAGGATTTGTAAAATGCGTAAGATGTGTTTTCCCTCTATTTTTCCTTATTTGGGGCATATTCCTTATGGGGGCCAGATATTATGAAAATGGCCAAAATCACTATCCCACGAGTGATTCCCTCAGTTTAGTGTGTACCGTTTATGGGGGCTCCCTTTTGCCCTTACCTGATCTTTTCCATTGTCAGGGGAGGGTATTAAAGACTTTTCTCATGCAAGTAATTGACACTAATAATCTCAATGTAGTATTTAGTTTAGTTTTGTAGTATTTTTCTGACTTACAGATTGCTTTGATTTCTGTAGTGTTCCTCAAAGTGCTCAACCTTTGTTATTTTAAAATATAATTGCAATCTAGTCAAAGTGCAGTAGATGTTCATTGTTCCATATTTTTAACTGTTCTGACAATTGGAAATTTTTCATAATAAAAAGTTGGGGGAAATGATATTTAGATATTATTGAGTACTGTGCCTATTTTAGCAGCACATACATATACCAAAGACTTGCATTATCATACTAGTACAGGGACTATGCTAAATCTTCTCCATATCATTCCAAGTATGATAGTGTAAATCGGCAGAACATTTTATACGAAAAACAAAATTAGCCAGGTGTCTTGGCTCATGCCTATAATCAGCAGTTCGGGAGGCTGAGGCAGGAGGATTGCTTGAGCCTAGGATTTCATGCCTACAGTTAGTGATGATCATGCCACTTCACTCCAGCCTGGGTGACATAGTGAGATCCCATCTTTTATTTAATAAATAACATAATTGATGACCTTGCTGAGTTTCAAAAAAATTCCAGGAAGTTATCCTATTTGCATTGAAAAAAAGCACAAATGAGATTCGAGATTGAACCTTTAAGACTGACAGCAAAAAATTTGCACCTTGGTAACTTTTGACTTTTACATTCCTAGGGTTGCCATCTACCAGGCTCGGCACCTTTCTGGAGAATCGTGTAAATGACTTTCTAAGGCGACAAAATCATCCTGAGTCAGGAGAGGTCACTGTTAGGGTAGTTCATGCTTCTGACAAAACTGTGGAAGTCAAACCAGGCATGAAAGCAAGGTATCTAGTGATTTCCCTTTTTTTCTCTTGTGGATCCACAATCTCTTGTACATAGTTACTGTTGGTGATTCCAGTCTGTATAAGTTATATTCTCTCCTGCCAACCTGAATTACATAGGTTTGTAGACAGTGGAGAGATGGCAGAATCCTTTCCATACCGAACCAAAGCCCTCTTTGCCTTTGAAGAGATAGATGGCGTTGACTTGTGCTTCTTTGGCATGCACGTTCAGGAGTACGGCTCTGACTGCCCTCCACCGAACCAGAGGTATGAGTGACTATGGCTAGCTCCTCCTGTGGGTGAGGGGGTTTCAAGTTGTAATAAGGGGAAAAGTAGTAGTATTTAAGTAAAACAAATTAAAAGTCCAACCCTAAAACAGACAAAACAGTGCTGTTCTCCTGTGGTTATAATAATAAAAGGGTATGAATAGCAGCCTGAAATTGGAAATGAGAATCAAACTAACTACATTTTATAAAATAGGCTTAAATCTGGATTAAAGTACCCCTCTGAGAGTTATGTAAAAGAATGTCATACAAATGAGGTGTAATACATGGGTTAGAATTTCTTGTTTCTAAAAATAATACAAAGGCCACAATAAGAATGGTACCAGAATATATTGGGATCAACAAATATTGATACAGTATGTGCCAGGTAGTGCTCGGTGCTGAAAAGAAAATGATGGCTGGGCTCAGTGGTTCATGCCTGTAATCTAAGCACTTTGGGAGGCTGAGGCTGGAGGATCTCTTGAGGCCGAGAGCAGCCTGGGTAACATAGACTGTCTCTACAAAAAAATTTAAAAATTTAGATAGGTGTGGTTATGTGCCCCTATAATCCCAGCTCCTTGGGAGGTTTCAGCCTGCAGTGAGCTATGGTGATGCCACTGCACTCTAGCCTGGGCAACGGAGTGGGACCTTGTCTCAAAAAAAAAGAAAAGAAAATGAAGTCACAGGTTCACTAAACTTCCCTACAGGGTTCACAGTCAAGTCACTCACCTGACTGTAGTGAACATTACAAATGACAACATGGGCAAAGAGCACAGGAGAGCAGGAAGGTGTTTTAGCCACATAGTACAAGAACTCATTGTGCGACTTGACTTGTTTTTTTCCTCCCCATTTGGTATAGGAGAGTATACATATCTTACCTCGATAGTGTTCATTTCTTCCGTCCTAAATGCTTGAGGACTGCAGTCTATCATGAAATTCTAATTGGATATTTAGAATATGTCAAGAAATTAGGGTAAGCATATTGATAATGAATGTTATTTTAAAAACAATGTGCTATTATTAAAACGTGCAAATATGTAATTTTTGCCCTTCCCCGCTCCCAATCTTAGTTCCCATCTAGCAGAATTATAATCTCAACTTTGTTGTCACCCTTTGAAGTAAATGTTGCCAACAGGGAAGAAAAATGGATGTTTTAGCCCTAGTTCCAAACTTACCACATGAGGTGTTTGGGTTTTTTTGGTGGGTTTTTTTGTTTTTTTCTTCAGTTAAGCCATTGGGTACATTGATTTGAAGTTTCATTTGTTAATCATTTGAGGGCAGAATCTTTATGCATTTGATCCTTTTATACCTGCGTATCAAAACCAAAAACAACTAAGCTCTGGGGATATGTTTCTAACTTTTAAAGTACATGTGTCCTTGGGAATATTTGGTACTGCATCTTGTAGGTTATTAACTCTTTACAGTTTTCCTTTCCTTGAGGTCTTGTTAAAGTAGGTTCATTTTCCATTGCATCATAATCTTAATTCAGCCCTGAAATACAAATTTGGGATTTTGGGCTAAGTTATCCTCTCTACAGCTGAACTTCGCAGCACTCCCCTGTGGCATCCAAAAAGTAGCAGGCATGTGAGATTCATTATTAGCACTATGGGTTATGCTTAGTGCTGGCCTCACAGTTCTGATCTGATGCTGGGTTAAACATTTTGTGTTATCTTAGGAGAAATCATTGGTTTCAATATTAGCTCCACCTTGCGGTTTAAAGGGTAGCATTCTGTCTAAAATGGATGATCTTTTCTATCGAACATTCCTTCTTTTTGTGTTGTTAGATACACAACAGGGCATATTTGGGCATGTCCACCAAGTGAGGGAGATGACTATATCTTCCACTGCCATCCTCCTGACCAGAAGATTCCAAAGCCCAAGCGACTGCAAGAGTGGTACAAAAAGATGCTTGACAAAGCTGTGTCAGAGCGTATTGTCCATGACTATAAGGTCAGTTGGAGCATGGGGGAGAAAAACAATAGATTTGGAAATGTACTAATCTTGGTGGTCTTGTTCTACTTCTTCCATGTAATTCATAAAATTATGCTGATTTGATGGGTTTTTTATTTTGTATATTCACAATTTTTCAAAGTAAGTAAAACTAGGTTTTTTGAAGAAATCTGTTTTAAACACGTAACCAGTTAAAGCTGTATTCCTAATAGCCACGTTATTTTAAACACTCATGAA
Source organism: Indri indri (assembly GCA_004363605.1). NCBI lineage: Eukaryota > Metazoa > Chordata > Mammalia > Primates > Indriidae > Indri > Indri indri. The sequence goes on along the minus strand of RJWJ010010734.1, from coordinate 20,136 downwards.
TGGAGTCTTTCTCTTGATATGAACTTGAACTACATACATAAACTGGATGTTTTCCCAAGCAGCCCAGCAAATCACTCTACAGCAGATACAGTTTCCAGTATTTGTCAGCATCCTCATGATTTCATCCAACTGGTCGTAGTAGACATCTGCTATAATCAGTTGAGGAGGTTTCATGAAGCTATAGTGGATACCAGTGCTGGACCACTAAACAGACACCATTAGCTTTTTTTATGAGTATTCAGTTTTGGACTGTGTTTCGGCACTTTATTTAACCATTGCGTCGAATGCTTGTGATTGTCAAAAAGAATACATTGTTATTACACATAACAAGGCATAAAAATGGTTTGTCTTTATGTCATTACAGCAAAGAAAGGCAGGTTTCAAGATGATTTTTTTTTACGCTTATTTAATTTATGTGGTATCCAGCCTTTTTACCTTGTCAATTTGTTTCCAACAAATATTGTTGCAGTGGTAATATCAAACCTTGTTAATTTACGCATAGGGTTAAGATGGATTTGCTTCTACTATAGATTTTAGCTCATTATTATTCACCTTGGTCTCAGGTTGCCCACATGGCTCATTTTTAAGATAAAATCACCAGAACAGAACTTTTCAAACCATCGACGATCTGTGTGTTTATTAGTCACATGTTTTTCAAACACTTTATTGATATTTTGAGCTGTCTGTACAGTATTGGTTTTACGATGGAACTCATATTTGAAAATAACACAAATTTTTGACTTACCTATGGTTTTACAAAAAATGTTTTTGAAGAAACTTTGAAAGATACTCACAAGTCAAACTGTGTTTGAAAGAATGAAAATGTACTTTCATAATTAAAAAAAAACAGTTGTCAAAGTGAAATGTCAGATATCAACCATCAGTACTTAAGGAAGTCGGACATTTCATGCTTAACGACATAATAGGTTTCAGTCATTTTCAACTCTCAGTTAAAGCTGCTGCAGTTCCAAGGATGTGTACGAGGAGGGCATGCCTTACATCACACACCATTCTGCGATAGGTGGTAAAGGCCGCGGTGTGAATGATGCTGCTGAAGTCCTCTGACATTGATCCCTGGCAGGATAATTTGCCATTTGGTTATATAAAGGCAGATAACCTCCATCTTCATAGGCAGAGGAAAGAGAAAACTAGAAATACTGACTTCAGACCAGGACTTTTCACTGTTTTTTGTTTGTTTTCTTTTTCTTTTATTTTTTTAAAGGCTAGTCAGGTGAAGCAGTGGGAATGGAGAAGGAACAAAGAAATCTGTAATTGATTGTGGTCTATTTGTTAGACACCACTGTACTCAGACCAGCCCTACACTGTTTATGACACTAAATACCTCCCTGGCATATGGCTTAGGTATAAAATCTCTGCCAGGTTTCTGAAGACATTTTAATCTTTAATGTTTCTTGTGTCAGCTGTGACTGCTTCTGTATAATCAATGTTTTAAAAAAAGTAGAAATTCCTATTTGTACATGGATTTTTTACAGGATATTTTTAAACAAGCTACTGAAGACCGATTAACAAGTGCAAAGGAATTGCCTTACTTTGAGGGTGATTTCTGGCCCAATGTTTTGGAAGAAAGCATTAAAGAACTGGAACAGGAGGAGGAAGAGAGGAAGCGCGAGGAAAACACCAGCAACGAAAGCACTGATGTAAGGACATTACCTTTCCTTTTCATCTTCTACCTTAATTCTAATTGGATAATCCAGAAGTGAGCTTAAATGTTCAATTTAGTTTTAAAGCTCTCAGGTATGAAACAGCTCTTTAAATTAGGCAAGAAATTCTGGCTTATAGGATTCTATTTTAGTGGTTTTAAACCTTTTTAGCATCAGACCCCCTTTTAAAATGGTATCTCAGACTCTGAGTAATGTAAACTGAGAAGAAAAAACAAATGAAATCCTTTAAAAAACTGATAGAAAATTACCTATGTAAAGGACCAAATTATGAATATTTTGGGCCTTGTGGGCCACATACCATCTCTGGCATAGTGTTTTTCTTTCCCCTTTAAAAAAAAAAATAACAAAAAACACAACTCTTTTGAAGTGTAAAAAGCGTTCTTAGCTATCCAAAACCAGCCTGTCCTCGATATAGCACCTGGCTTAGAACCGGGTCAGTTATTTCCCTATAGCATATCTAGAATTACCTCCATCGAATCAGACTTACAAAGTCACTCTTAAATAGTCTGTTTACAAATTCTTACAGCCTTGTTCAAATTCGTTGATGGAATAGTTTTCAGTATAGGGTGTGGGTGGTGGGGGGCAAGGTTTTAGTAGGATTATAAAACTTTAGAATACGAGTAGAAGGCAGTAAAGCCAAGGTCTTTTGGCTCCCCACTGCCATGCACTCTACCCCACTCTTCGTTCCCTATTCCCACATCTGGGATGTGCTCCATCAACAAGGTCTACATACTCCCAGGCTGTCATTGCCTCAATGAAAGGTCTTCGCTGAGAGAAAATTAGGTCAAATATGTTAGTGAACATTAGTTTCCTATAAATAACAACTTGGAAAGGAGAGAATATGTGAAGTGAGCAGCTAGTGAAATAAGGTATCAGCGTAAGCTATAGTACATAGAAGGGAGAGTCTTTTTACCTTCAGTGTTATTTCTAAGTCAATTCTTAACAAAAACTTAACACTTTTTTGTCTCCTTTGTGCTACCGGGCAGGTGACAAAGGGAGACAGCAAGAATGCTAAAAAGAAGAATAATAAGAAAACCAGCAAAAACAAGAGCAGCCTGAGTAGGGGCAACAAGAAGAAGCCTGGCATGCCCAATGTATCCAATGACCTCTCACAGAAACTGTATGCCACCATGGAGAAACATAAAGAGGTAAGATGCAGCCACCAGCAGCTGGAAAAACAAACAGGACAGGGTTTTTCAGAAACTGCCCACCCCAATTGATGTTTAGGATATGAGCACCAGACCATTTGAGATTCAGAAGAAAGAAATCATTTGAGGGCCAGGCGTGGTGGCTCACGCCTGTAATCCTAGCACTCTGGGAGGCCGAGGCAGGAGGAGTCTCAAGGTCAGGAGTTCAAGACCAGCCTGAGCAAGAGTGAGACCCCATCTCTACTAAAAATAGAAAGAAATTGGCTGGACAATTAAAAGTATATTAAAAAAAAATTAGCTGGGCATGGTGGTACATGCCTGTAGTCCCAGCTACTCGGGAGGCTGAGGCAGTAGGATTGCTTGAGCCCAGGAGTTTGAGGTTGCTGTGAGCTAGGCTGACGCCACGGCATTCTAGCCTGGGCAACAGAGTGAGACTCTGTCTCAAAAAGAAAAAAGAAAAAAAAAGAAGAAATCATTTGAGGGAAAATTAGGAAGAAAAGAGTTAGAGTAGGTGGTAAAACAAGAAATGTTCAGTTTCCTTTAGCTATGCAGCTATATTATAAATCTGGATGGTGTTAGATTGTGCCTTATTTAAAAGTATAAGCTGTGCGAGTGGATAATGAGTGGATAATGTCTGTAATCCTAGTACTTTGGGAGGCCAAGGCGGGAGGATTGCTTGAGGCCAGGAGTTCATGACCAGTCTGGGCAACATAGCAAATAACAAGAGCCCATCTCTATGAAAAATTAAGCTGGGCATTGTGGCGTATGCCTGTAGTCCCACCTATTTGGGGGCTGAGGTGGGAGGATCACTGGAGCTCAGCAGTTCGAGGCTATAATAAGCTATCATTGCCACTGCACTCCAGCCTGGGTCACTCTCTAGAAAAATTAATAAAATTAAATAATAAAAATCAATGTCTAACCGGCCGGGCGCGGTGGCTCATGCCTGTAATCCTAGCACTCTGGGAGGCCGAGGTGGGCGGATCGTTCTGAGCTCAGGAGTTCGAGACCAGCCTGAGCAAGAGCGAGACCCCGCCTCTACCAAAAATAGAAAGAAAATTAATTGGACAGCTAAAAATATATATATAGAAAAAATTAGCCGGGCATGGTGGCGCATGCCTGTAGTCCCAGCTACTCGGGAGG
>RJWJ010010734.1:0-10833 GCA_004363605.1 Indri indri | reverse complement strand
TAAAAAGAGGGTAAGAAACGATTCCGGTGGGATGATTTTAACATGCAAAATGCCCCTGGGGTTTCTTTGCTTGCTTTCTTCCTCCTTGCCCTGCCCCCACCCACACACACACACTTTCTGTAAAACTTGAAAATAGAAAGCAAAAACCCTCAACTGTTGTAAATCATGCAATTAAAGTTGATTACTTATAAATATGAACTTTGGATCACTGTATAGACTGTTAAATTTGATTTCTTATTACCTATTGTTAAATAAACTGTGTGAGACAGACACCCTGACTTTGTTTCACTTCTTGATGTCACATCTTTGTCTTAGAATATACCAGCTTAAGTGCCTGATGCTTAGGATTCAGAAGAAAAAAATGAGCTTACAGCTTCCTTAACTGTTACATATAAAGAATTCACAAAGAGATTTTGGTGAATTTGTTTGAAGTTCAGGGAAAAACAAAGTGCCACAAGTACCAGCTAAATGTCAAAGCTGAAGTGATATTAGCCACTTAACACCTTGATATATAGGACCTTCAAGGTCTTCTAATCACCCTCATCTTAGAGTGATGAGAATGAGGACTACCAGGGATCTTACCTGTGTAAGTCTTAAAGGTAGGGCAACAGTACATTCCTGTTCTTGCTAACTGCCAGCCAAGAAGTCAGTTGGGGGCATCAGGTTGAAAGAAAGGAAAATGTGTGTAAATAAAACCTGGAAGGCTGAGAGACCACAATGTGAGTCCAGCAGTGTGCTAGCTGTTAAAAGAACGGAGAGGTCAGTGGTCCTCCCTCCAACTGAACATTATATTGGCTATAACCAAGTTTTTAAAATTAGAATACTACTGTGCTGCTCTGGCATCAATTGGCAGGTTTTATTTTTGTTATAGCTTTATACTAACCATATATGACAGCTCAAATAAAGTGCAAAGTGATACCAGCAAGGAACTCAAGCCTTCTAGCTGATGGGGATTGGAAACCTTACTGGAAAGGACAGTATGGAAGCCGGATCTGGATCTGCAAGGGGAGACAAACAGGAAAAGGAGAGGATGGAGGAGGAACTTGTCCAGGAGACTGAAGTACCAGATCCTGCTAGGGAGCAGCTACAGGTAAAAGTCTATCCCATTTCTAAACAGGTTCCCAGTTTTCATAGCTCTGCCTCTTTGGCTAAAGACAGATGGGTCGAAGTGTTAAACCAGCACGTTCTCTCTGTAGTGTTGCAAGCAGGAAGTGGGAGCAGAAATCACTAAATGGAAAGGAAGAACAAAACAAAACTGCCCTTGACCAGACCAGAAGTAGTGCTAGGGAGGAAGAAGATAGATTAATCCAGAGTCAGGAATGCAAGGTGATTTCAATGTTTCTGTGCTTCTGTGTTTTTTTAAATGTTCACAATGAAAAGACAGAAAGAGAAAAAGGAGCCACAAGTCTCCAACTGGGCTGTTAGAATACATGGATCAAGGAAATGGGCGCAGCGGGGGCCAGCAGTAATCCTGGTGCTTTAATGGACTTGGCTTACTGAGTCCTCAACAGCCCCACCTGACAAATGAAAACAAGCTCAGGTGAAGTAACAGCTTGAGATCACACAGCCAGTAAAAGGCCTACCAGGACAAAGGTCTGTTGGACTCCAAAGCCCTTCTCCTCCATAGCCTTTATCTCCCTCCCTGTGGAGAAACCCTAGTGATGGCTGCAAATTAATACATAAGACACAAGGGTCGTGTTTGTGTTTCAAGCAAATTCAAAATACAAACTAAAAACTAAAGGAAGAGGGGGAACTGAAGAACCATAAAAATAAGCTCCCCAGAACATTTCCTGTAGTGTTACATTCATGATGAAGTCACCCTGTTTAAAGAAGACACAAGGCACCATCAAAAAGAATAAAATGTTTAGGAATAAATTTAACAAAAGAAATACAAAAGACTCGTGCATTAAAAAACTATAAGACATTGTGAGAAGAAATCAAATAAAATGGAAAGACATTCATGTTCATGCACTGGAAAACTGAACATTGTTAACAAAGCAATATTCCTAAATTGATCTAGAGATTCAATGCAGCCCCTATCAAAATATCTGCTGGCTTTGTCTTTTTTGGTAAAAATTGACAGGCTGACCCTAAAATGCATATACAAATGCAAAGGAGCCAGAACAGCCAAAACAGTCTTGAAAAAAACCAAATTTGAAAGACTCGCACTTCCTGGTTTCAAAACTTAACTAATCAAGACTCTAGTACTAGCATAAGGACAGACACTTAGATCAATGAAATAGAATTAATGGTCCAAAAATAAATCCATGTATTTATGGTCAAATGATTGTTGATAAGGTTGCTAAGGCAGAGAAATAAGAGTCTTTTCAACACATAGTTGAGACGATGTCATATCCACATTCAAAAGAATGAAGCTGGAACCCTGCCTCACACCAAATACAAAAATTAATTAAAAATGGATCATAGGCCTAAATGTAAGAGATGATAAAATATAAAAATCACAGAGGAAAACATAGATACACATCTTCATGATGTTGGGTTAGGCAATAGTTGTTCTCACATAAAACACCTAAAGCACAATCAACCAAAAAATAAATTGGACTTTATCAAAATTTTAAAATTTTGTGCACTAAAGGTCATGATCAACAAAAACACAGCCGGGCATGGTGGCTCACACCTGTAATCCTAACACCACCATGGCCCAGCTAATTTTTGTATGTTTTTTATAGAGATGGGGTCTTGCCATTTTGCCCAGGGCTGGTCTTGAACTCATGGCTCCAAGTGATCCTCCCCACCTCAGCCTCCCAAAGTGCTGGGATAACAGGCGTGAGCCTGAACAGATTTGAATAGACATTTCTCCAAAGAAGATATAAAATGGCCAATAATTATATGGAAAGATGCTCAAAATCATTAGTTATTAAGGAAATGCAAGTCAAAAACTACAATGAAGGCCGAGGCGGGAGGATCACTCAAGGTCAGGAGTTCGAGACCAGCCTGAGCAAGAGCAAGACCTCCCCCACCCCCGCCCCCATCTCTACTATAAATAGAAAAATTAGCTGGACAACTGAAAATATATAGAAAAAATTAGCAACCGGGCATGGTGGCGCATGCCTGTAGTCCCAGCTATTCGGGACGCTGAGTCAGGAGGATCGCTTGAGCCCAGGAGTTTGAGGTTGCTGTGAGCTAGGCTGACGCCACAGCACTCTAGTCCAGGCAACAGAGACTCTGTCTCAAAAAAAAAAAAAAAACTACAATGAGATGCCACTTCACACCCACTAGGATGGCTATAACCAAAAGGACAAACTAAATGTTAGCTAGGTTGTACAGAAATTGCATGACACTGCTGGTGGTGATGGAAAATGGAAAACGGTGTAGAATTTCCCCTAAAAAATTAAACACAGAGTTACCACATAACCCAACAATTCCGCTCCTTGGTATACACCCAAGAGAACTGAAAAAATATGTTCATACAAAAATATGTACACAAATTGATAGCAGCCTTATTCATAATAGTCAAACATATAAACTCAAATGCCCATCAACTGATGAATGGGTAGCCATACAATGGAATATTTTCCAGCCATCATATGAAGTCCTACTTATGCTACAACAGGGATGAACCCTGAACTAAGTGAAAGAAGCCAGATGCAAAAGGCCACAAATTATATGATTTTACTTATATAAAATGTCCAGAATCAGCAAGTCCACAGAGGTAGATTCGTGTTGCCAGGGCTCAGTGAAAGGGAGAATAAGGACTGACGGTTAATGGGCGTGGGGTTTCTTGGGGTGATGAAACTGTTGTGGGATTAGACAGTGGTGACGGCCGCACAACTCTGAATATACTAAAACCCACTGAACTGTAGGCTTTAAAAGGTGAACTCTTTGGTATGTGAATTGTATTTCAATTAAAGCACACAGAGGGCCGGGCACGGTGGCTCACACCTGTAATCCTAGCACTCTGGGAAGCTGAAGCAGGAGGATCGCTTGAGGTCAGAAGTTTGAGACCAGCCTCAGCAAGAGCAAGACCCCGTCTCTACTAAAAATAGAAAGAAATTAGCTGGACAACTAAAAATTTAAAAAAATTAGCCGGGCATGGTGCCACGCGCCTGTAGTCCCAGCTACTCGGGAGGCTGAGGCAGGAGATCACTTGAGCCAGGAGTTTGAGGTTGCTGTGAGCTAGGCTGACACCACGGCACTCTTGCCCAGGCGACAGAGTGAGACCGTCTCAAAAAAAAAAAAAAAAAAGCCATAAAAGCACACAGAGGACACCAAGCACAGGCCAGGACACGCTGGGTCTGACGTTCTAGGATGTTCGGCCTGCAGGTGGGAGCCTGGGAAGCCAGAGGAGGGCTCTAAGGACCATCAAGAAGAGAAGCCTCATTCTTAGTCATGCACTTGAACAAAGTTTGTCCCAGGATAAGTAAGGCTGCCTTGGGACGTGGCGAGTTTCTACCGAGAGTGGAAGAAACTGAGAGACCGCTAAGATCATCCTCAATCTTCTGATAAAAAGATACAGACAAAGCCAGGCGTGGTGGGTGCGCACCTGCAGTCCCAGCTACTCAGGAGGCTGAGGCAGAATTGCTTGAGCCCAGGAGTTCAGGGCCAGACTGGGCCACACAGTGTGAGACCATCTCTTAAAAATAGCGATAAACAGAAAAACTTGATAATCCATTTTAATAATATAAATAAATGCTCAATAGTGATACGATTTCACCTAGCCTGACATTTTTGAAAAGAAAGTTTATCATCCTCCTTACTTGCTATCCAGAAACTGCCTCAGAAATGAGAATAACCTGCAGATAACATCTCCCAGCTCATAACCCTAACCATGACATCAGAGTCATTTCCCACTTAGGAAGCACTGGGCACAGAAGAGGGGAGAAGAAAGGAGGACACAGTGGGAGTCAGAGCAGACTATAAAATCAAAAGGTTTGGAGTCACATGCATGATGAGAACTCAACAGTTCTGTGACCCTAGGCAAGTAACTGACTTCCATGGTCCCATCTGTGAAATGAAGGCAACACCGTCCGTCTCACCACCTCACTGGGCGCTTTTAAAGATAAATGAATGTTGGCAAGAACGTGGAGACATTAAAACTCCTGCGCATTGCTGGCAGTTATGTAAAACGGTGCGGAACTACAGGAAACAGTATGGTGGTTCCTCAAAAGACAGAACTGCCATATGATCCAGCAATTCCACTCCTGAGTACATACACAAAAGAACTGCAAGCAGCAGGCAGGCACTGTGGCTCACACCTGCAATCCTAGCACTTTGGGACGCCAAGGCGGGTGGATCCCTTGAGGCGAGGAGTTCGAGACCAGCCTGAGCAAGAGCAAGACCCTGTCTCTTCAAAAAATAGCAAAATTAGCCAGACATGGCAGTGCGCATGCCTTGCTCGGGAGGCTGAGGCAGGAGGATCGCTTGAGCCCAGGAGTTTGAGGTTGCTGTGAGCTAGGCTGACGCCACTGCACTCTAGCCTGGGCGACGGAGACCCCGTCTCAAAGAAAACCAAAAAAAAAGGTAAATTTTATGTTATGCATATTTTACCACAATAAAAAAAGACCAAGTGAAATAATGTTAATGAAACTGTGTTACAAAGTTCTGATTCATACATTGTTTTATTTCTTTTTGTCCTAAATGTTGCATTCAACTAGCCAAAAGGAGTGAACTACAGTCATGCACCACATAAGGATGTTTCAGTCAATGAGGGGGCACAAATACAACACTGGCCCCACACCACGTCACAGCCGTCACAGTTGTAGCACAACACATTATTCACACGTCTGTGGCGATGCTGGTGCAAGCACACCTACTGTGCTGCCAGTCACATAAAAGTATAGCACAATCATGTAAAGTGCACAATGCTTGATAATGATAGGAAACAATTATTACTGGTTTATGTATTTATGATACTTTTTATTATTATTTTAGAGTGTGTGCTTTCTACTTATTTAAATAAAAAAAGGTAACTGTAAAACAGCCTCAGGCAGGCAGGTCCTTCAGGAGGTATCCAGAAGCGGGCATTGTTACTGCAGATGACAGCCCCATCTGTTACTGCCCCTGAAGACCTAAAGGGACAAGATGTGGAAGACAGTGATACTGACGATCCTGACCCTGTGGAGCCTAGGCTAATGTGTGCATTTGAGTCTTAGTTTTTTTTTAACAAAAAAGCATAAAAATAGAAAAGAACTTACAGGGTAAGGATATAAAGAAAGAAAATATTTTTGTACAGTTGTACAACGTGTTTGCATTTTAAGCTAGGTGTTACAGAATAGTCAAAAAGTTTTTAAAACTTAAAAGCTTATAAAGTTAAAAAGTTACAGTAATCTAGGGTTTATTGAAGAAATATATTTTTTATAAATTTAGTGTAGCCTAAGTGTACAGTGTTAACAAAGTCTACAGTAGTGTACAGTAACGTTCTAGGCTTTCACATTCACTTTCCACTCACTCGCTGACTCACCGTGAGCAAATTCTAGTCCCGAAAACTCCACTTATGATAAGTGCTTTACACAGGGGTACCATTTTTGGGGGGAGTAGGGACAGGAGTCTTGCTCTGTTGCCTGGGCTCTACAGTGGCATCATCATAGCTCACAGTAACCTCAAACTCCTGGACTCAACCAATCCTCCTGCCTCAGCTTCCTGAGTAGCTGGGACTATAGGCACGCGCCACCACACACAGCTAATTTTTCTATTTTTTGTAGAGAGGGCATCTCTCTGTGTGGCCCAGGCTGGTCTCAAACTTCTAGCTTCAAGTGATCCTCCCACCTCAGCCTCCCAAAGTGCTAGGATTACAGGCGTGAGTCACCGTACCTGACCCCAGGTTTTATCTTTTATACTGTATTTTTACTGTACTTTTTCCATGTTTATATACGTTTGGATGTACAAATACTTACCGTCGCGTTACAATTGCCCACAGTATGCAGTACAGTAACATGCTATACAGTTCAGTAGCATGAGAGCAATAGACCATACTATATACACTAGGTGTGCACCAGACTGTAGCATCTAGGCTTGTGTAAGTACACTTTGTGATGTTCCCACAAAAATGAAATCTCCTAACGACACATTTCTCAGAACCTGTCCCCATCACTAAGCGTCACATGAAGGTATAAAGCCCCCAAAAATGATGGAGCAATTTCTGGCCGGGAAGTCTTGTCTTTCCTCCTAGTTCACACATAGAACAGGGCCTAACAGGACAGTACCGGAAAAAGAAGAGACAGTTGTTTGTGTCCTTGCAGTAAGTGACGAGTGCCACTTTCCATATGTGCCCTGGTGATGAGAACTACCTGAAACAAAGCAGTAGTTGGTGATGGCCTGGTACATGTTACACAGAACAGTGGACCCAAAACCTCAGGGTTACCAGGTGGTCACAGGCAGAAAAACAAAATGAAAAAGAAAAGAGACATACATCTAAAGAGTGTGTGTGGGTGAGATTCCTGTTCATCTGACAAGGGTGCAAACGATCAGTGCCTGACGCTGTTCTGAGGGGCGAGGCAGGCTCAGTGGGGATACACTTGGGACTCCAACCAACGGTGCAGCCACAGATGGAAAATATGCCTGAATGGAAGTCTCTGAATGGGATTAACAGAAGATTAACACCGCAGAAAAAGATCACTGTTGAATTGAAAGATATGACAGTAGAAACCATCCGAAATAAAGCAGAGAAAAAAGACTGAAAAAAAAAAAGAACAGAGCCTCTGGGGGGCAACGTTGAGCAGCAATCTGACAGAATATGCAATTAAAGTTCCAGAAAAGGGGGGAAGAAAAATATTTTTTGAAGAAATGACAGAAAATTTAGTAAATTTAAATGTTCCAAACACTCTAATTAAAAGGTAGACATTACCACGCTGGGCGTGGTGGCACACATCTGTAAGTCCCAGCTGCTCAGGAGGCTGAGGCTAGAGGATCGCTTAAAGCCAGGAGTTCAAGGCTGCAGTGAGCTCTGATGGCGCCACTGCACTCCAGCCTGAGTGACAGAGCAAGACCCTGTCTCTAAAAATAAATAAATAAATACAAGGTAGACATCATCAGATGGAATTTTTAAAAAGATAAGACCCAACTATATGCACTCAATAAAAAAATCCACTTTAAATGCAGAGACACAGATACGTTAAAAAATAAAAGGATGTAAAAAGATACACATTTAGACATTCAATGAAAGCAAACTGGAGTGGCAATGTTAATACCAGAAAAAGTAGACTTCAGAGCAAGGAACATCATCAGGAATAAAGAGATACGTTAAAAAATAAAAGGATGTAAAAAGATACACATTTAGACATTCAATGAAAGCAAACTGGAGTGGCAATGTTAATACCAGAAAAAGTAGACTTCAGAGCAAGGAACATCATCAGGAATAAAGAGGGACAATTCCTCATGACAAAGATTTATCAGGAAGATGTAACAATCCTCAATGTGCATGCCAATTTCTGACAATTTATATGATATGTAAACATTCCTTGAAACACACAAATTACCAAAACTGATAAAGTAAAAGCAGAAAATCTGAAGAACCCTAAATCTTCTAAAGAAATTGAATTCATAAGCGAAACCTTCCCACAAAGAAAACTCCAGGCCCAGATTATTTTAATGAAGTATTCTATCAAACATATAAGGAAGAAATAATATCAATCATATATAAAGTCTTTCAGAAAACAAATACTTCTCAACTCATTTTATGAAACAATTACCCTGATACCAAATGTTTTAAACAATAAGGAAACTAAAGATGCACAGCCTTCATGAATTTAGGTGCAAAATTCCTAAACAAAATATTAGCAAATAAAGTCTAGTAACAGATAAAAGGGCTACTATCTATATCATGATCAAGTGGAGTTTATCCCAAAAATTCAAGGTTGGCTTAATATTCCAAAATTAGTCATTTTAATTTGCCATATTGACAAAAGAGGGAGACAAACAATATGATCATCTCACAATAGATGAACCCACTCATAATAAAAAAAATCTTCAGCAAATAAGAACTTCACCTGAAATGAACTACAAGTAAATTTCCTAGCCTGAAATGATCTACAAAACCCCACAGCTATCATCATCCATAACAGTGAAAGAGTAAATGCTTTCTCCTTAAGCTCAGGAATGCGGCAAGAATCTCCACTCTCACCAATTCTTTTCAACATTATACCGGATATTATAGTCAGTAACATAAAGCAAGAAAAAGAAACAAAGCTGAATCATATTTTTACTTTTAGTTTTTGAGGAACCACCATACTGTTTGCCACAGCAGCTGCACCGTTTTACATCCCAGCAGAAGTGCAACGAAGATCCCAATTTCCCCACAGCCTCCCCATCACCATTGTTCTGTTTTCTTGATGACAAACATCCTAGTGGCTGTGAAATGGTATCTCATTGTGGTTTTGATTTGCATTTCCCTAATGATTAGTGATATTGAGCAACTTTTCACGATTTTTGGCCATTTGTATTTCTTTGGAGAAATATCTATTCAAGTCCTTTTCCACTTTTTTAAGTGTGTTATTTGGGGTTTTTGTTGAATATAGGATGTTAACCCCCTATCAGATATGTGATTTGCAATTTTGTCTCTCACTCTGAGGGTTGGTTGTCTTTCACTCTGTTGATTGTGTCCTTTGATGCACAGAAGTTTGTAATTTTGATGTAGTCCAATTGATCTATTTTTTCTCTTCTGTTGCCTGTGCTTTTGGTGTCTTATCCAAGAAATCATTGCCAAATTCAACATCATAAAACTTTTCTCCTATGTTTTCTTCTAAGGTTTCATAGTTTTAGTTCTTAGTTTAGGTCTTTGATCCATTTTTAGTTAATTTGTGTACATAGTGTAAGGTAAGAGTCGAACTTCATTATTTTACATGTGGATATCTAATTTTCCCAGAACCGCTTATGTATGGAAGACCATCCTTTCCCCTGTAAGTAGTCTTGGCACCCTTGTCAAAAATCATTTGACAGTATATCAATATACGCAAGGGTTTATTTCTGAGCTTTCTATTTTACGGGGGAGCTAGTGTTTAATGGATATAGAATTTCAGATGGAGAAGATGGAAGAGTTCTTGAGATGGATGGTGGTGATAGTTGTACAACAATGTCAATGTAATTAATGGCACGGAACCATACACTTTAAAATGGTTAAAATGGTAAATTTTATGTACTTTTTACCACAATTTAAAAAAAAATGAAATAAAGATATTTTTAGGCAAGCAAAAGCTAGAATAATTTGTAGCCATCAAACACTTACTCCAAGAACTGGTAAAGGAAGTTGTTCTGCTCGAGGGAAAGACGAAAATTCGGATCTATAGAAAGGAAATAAGCACACCAAAAATGGCAAATATATGGATAAACACTATTATTCTTTCTTTTCTTAAATTTTTTAAAAGTCAATTGGCTACTTAAAGTAAAAATTATGTTTTTTGAAGTTTATAACATTTATAGAAGTAAAATAAATGACACCACCACAACGGACTGCAGGAGACTAAATACAATGGTACTGTTGCAAGGTTTTTCATTACATGAGAATCAGCTGTGAAAGTTAAGGATGCACACAGTGATCTTTACAGTTAACCATTTAAAAATGATCTAAAGATCCTAGCACTCTGGGAGGCCGAGGCGGGCGGATCGTCCTGAGCTCAGGAGTTCGAGACCAGCCTGAGCAAGAGCGAGACCCCGCCTCTACCAAAAATAGAAAGAAATTAATTGGACAGGTGAAAATATATACAGAAAAAATTAGCCGGGCATGGTGGCGCATGCCTGTAGTCCCAGCTACTCGGGAGGCTGAGACAGTAGGATTGCTTGAGCCCAGGAGTTTGAGGTTGCTGTGAGCTAGGCTGACGCCACGGCACTCGCCCCAGGCCAGAGAGTGAGACTCTGTCTCAAAAAAAAAAAAAAAAAAAA
>RJWJ010010733.1:0-46212 GCA_004363605.1 Indri indri | reverse complement strand
AAGGAAAAATAGGGAGAGAAAAAAAAAACACGAGAAAATTATGAGACCTAATTGAGAGTTCATAAAAAACTAACTGAAAAAGTAAAGAAATTATGCATATAAGTTTCCCAAATCATAAAATGAGTTTCCAGATTAAAAGAGTCCCAGGATAGTTAAAATAATGTTATCACAAAATTTCAGAATACTGGAGGCAAGGATACGAATCCGACTGAGTTGAGTGTTGTCAAGAGCGATGCTAGAGGACAGAAGAGAGAAGAACACCTGCAACATTTCAAAGGAAAACTATTTCTTACCTAGACTTCTATGCTCAGCCAAATACCAATTAAGCATGAGAGCACAATAAGGACATTTTCGGAGATGCAAGTTTAAAAAAAAGAAAAAGGCCTCCCCTGCATTCTTGCCTGAGAAGCTACAGAGAAAGTCCTTCTCCAAAAGGGAGACGTCAACAGACTCCTTAAGAAAGAGGCACAGAAACCACGCTGTGATGGAAGACGATGCTCTGGAACTCTCCAGCCTTGTTTTGTGCCTGCACGGAACAGAAGGCACAAAGCTGAGCAGAAGACCTGGAGGTCACCAGTCTGTGGTGACACAGGGGCCCTCCCCTCAGCTCTCCCTTCTAGAGAGAACCTGCTCAGAGGAGAGGAGTCAGTGCTGCCTCCAGCTGCCATGGCTCCCAGAGTCGCCAAGCGTCCACATCGAGACCGTCCTCTCAAGAGGCTGCTCCCAGGCAACACCTGAGCTTGCCGGGGTTGCCAGGGCTGGACCACTCTGCCCAAGGTGGGGTCCCCTGATGAGGCTCCAGATTGGCCATGCCAATCCGTTCCTGGGGTTGTTCCTCCCCAGGCCTCCTTCCTGCCCCCTCTCCCTTCGCAGGTGTCAGACCTGCATCCCGTGAAAATGCTCTGCTCGCCGCCTCCTCCTCCCTGGTCCCCCAGTCTTTCCACAGGTGTTTCCTCCCGTAACTCTCTTGCCCTTCAAATCCCATCTTGGTGTCTGCTTCCCAGACCACCCAAACTGACACAAATCCAAAATAGGTGGGAAGTCTCCTTGAAAAGTTTCTTCAAAGCTGGGCACTGTGGCTCACATCAATAATCCTGGCACTGTGGGAGGCTGAGGCGGGAGGATCGCTTGAGGCCAGGAGTTCAAGACCAGCCTGAGCAAGAGCGAGACCCCATCTCTACGAAAAATAGAAAAATTAGCCGGTCGTGGTGGTGCCCACCTGTAGTCCCAACTACTTGGGAGGCTGAGGCAGGAGGATCACTTGAGCCCAGGAGTTTGAGGCTGCACTGAGCTATGATGATGCCACTGCACTATAGCCTGAGTGACAGAGCGAAATCCTGTCTCAAAAAAAAAAAGTTTCCTCAAGAAGACAAAATTATTAGAATACCCAATGTGTTTGATTTTATTGAGTAATATTAACACAGGCGGAGGAGGGCTGGGGATAATTAGTGGTAAATATGCAGACCATTAGCCCCCTACAAAAGGCAGTGGGTAACCGAGGGGGCAAAACCTAGTTGACTGTTAGCACATCACTCAGCTCCACGCAGCCTGGCGATAGTGCACACCAAACACTAACCTAACTGACGTCGCAACTCATGACGGAGAAGGGGAGACAGGCAGTGTCCTTCACTGTGGTGGCGGCTGGTTGTGCAAGCAAACTAAGCCCTCGTCGTTCACACCCAGACACTGACAGATGCTGCCCAAGGCAGGCAAATAAAGACGCGGCCACGCCAGCGTGCTGGTTGAAGCTGCTAGAAATAGTCACCTCTGGGCTGCAAAAAATAGAGGAGAGGGTGGCTTAGGGAACTGCTGGTTTTTGTTAAAAAAAAAACCATAAAGAAATATTTAATTCTTAAACTATGAAATATTTAAGCAACTGATGCCAGGTCAAGGTGGCTGGAGAGTCACGAACAACGGAAGGAAGGCACAGCGGGAGCCTGGACAGACAGGTGGGGACACACGGGGCCTTAGAGCCGCGCTGTCCTGGGGCCCTGCCTTAGGAATGCTGGGACGGCCCTGCGGAGGGCGGCCCGTGGAGGATGTCTCCGATGCATGTGCGAGAAGACACTGTCTGGGGTGCTGTGCATGCGGAGCGAGACGGGAGTGCAGGGTGAGGGAGCACAGGTCGTCCCGGGTGGCGCAGGCTGCTTCCCTGAGGCCCTGGGGCACGCCAGGAAGAGCTGATTCAGCTTCTCAGCATCCGCCGGGGAGCAGCGGATTGAGCGGATACGTTCAGTGTTTGTGAAGATGAGTTTGAGTTGTCTGAACGTTGTCAACAGAAAAGAAGACCAACCCTGCAAAATCATTTAAAGAGGTTTATTCTGAGCCAAATTTGAGGACCACGGCCCGGAGCCACGCCCAAGAAGCCTTGAGCAAGTGGACTCGCTGTGGCTGCCTTGCAGTTTGGATTTCTACATTTTAGGGAGAGACAGGGCTTACAGGTAAAGTCATAAGTCCATACATGGAAGGCATCCATTGGTTTGGCCCGAAAAGGTGGGACATCTCGAAGCGGGGGTCTTACAGGTCATAGATGGGTTTAGGGATTAAGGCAGGACACCTCAAAGCGGGGGCTTACGAGTCATAGGTGGATTTAGGGATTCTTTAGTTGACAATTTGGCTGAAAGAGTTAGACTTTGTCCAAAGACCAGGAATCAGCAGAAAAGAATGCTTGAGTTAAGATAAACACCTTCTGTCTTTCATGTGATGCTATACCGGAATTGGGTTGGGAAATGCACCTCATCATAGAAACCTGTTTACTGAGATTTTAGCCTTTGTAGGTGTGACTCCCCAGGCCCCCTTGGAAAGGAATTTGTGCAAAAGAAAAAGATCAGAGTTTAGTCCTCAAAGCCATTTAGGTGAAAATGTCAAGTGGGCAGTTGGAATTACAGGGCCGGAGGATCTGGCCTAGACGTGCATAGGTAATGATGGCCGTGAAATCCCAGCCCAGGGAGCAGATGGCATGGCTTAGGAAGAGAGCATGGAGTGAAAACACCACGGCGGAGCCCTGTGGAACTCTGCAGAGCCCAGAGCAGACAACAGAGACTAAAGGAAGAGCCAGCCAGGTAGGAGAGGGCCCGCGGAGTGTGCACAGGGGTGGGGGCTGCGTGCAGAGTCACTGGTTCCGCGTCGACGTGTAAATCAGATATTCAAATGGAACCGTCTCAGGAAGGAGTTCAGCCCGGCAGAGGCAGGAAATAAAGTTCTCACCGAGTTACAAGAGGGGTGCTCAAATGATGCAGAAACATAAATGAGAAACAGGGGAAGCAAACTCGTGACAAACAAGAAATTCACTAAACTTCTGGGAGTTCTGACACCTGCCTCACCCATCTGAGAAACTGTTAGAACTAATGGCTTTAGAAGAAACCCTTTGATGCTTAACGACCAGATAGTGTGATTTCTTTGGCTTTCGTCATTCATCTGGGCAGATTGATGCAAATTCTCACATGGCTTCCACTTAGCCACTGAGCTGTGTCATTTCTGGGTGGTTCCCCCTACCCGTTGGTGGCCTCGGGTGTGTGCCGTCAGAACCCCGTTATGCCACGATGGCCTATCGCACTCTGTGACTGAGGTCTTTCCAAGTGCTGAAACCACTTCCTAAGTACAAGAAATGTGATGTTTTTCTACTCAGGTAAAATGCAAAATATAAACAAGCCCTCTGGAAAGGATAACTGAATCAAGTTATGCCAAGTTGGAATACTTACTTTAAAAGTCTGAAAATAACAACATCTTTGTTGAAAGGGTCTAAATTGCTATTTATTCCCACAGCATCAAAAATCATGATGGGAAGGTATTATATTTGTTTTACTCTAGCAAAAAAAAAAAAAAAAAAAGAAGTCAATGAACCTCAGTTCCATGTCTTTGGAAGAACCATTTGGGTGTATGCTGAATATATTCTGCATGTTGCTCTGATTGCTATTGATGCTAACTAAATAAATAGTAAATGCTTCAAAGTTTTTTTAAAAAGAATGTTTAATGCTGATGAATGCTAGCTCCTAGGAGACAAAGTGGGGCATTAGAAAAATCACAGGAGAATGTTTTGACTACATAGACTACAGTTCATATGGTTATCTACTGCTATTAAAGAAAATACTTCTTTTATTTTTCCAAAATAAAAAAAAAGACTGTTCCAAAACAATGCTGATTGAACAACGCTTTGGAAAAAAAAAGAACTTACAGGATTTTTTTTTTTTCTCTTTCATCTATTCCTTCACTTCTTCATTTGTATCACTGCATTTTGATTGCTTGAGAATGTAGGGTGAGAGGGTGGCTGAATCATACCCAAAGTTCAGCTCCCAAAGAAAACACGTGTACTTTCGTCTGAGTCTTTGGTTGCAAAGAATAAAAATGACTCCAGCAAACTTATGCAAATACGCAATTTATTGGAAACATATTGAATGATTCAGGGCATCAGAAAACAGGTAGCACCGAAGAAGGCCGGGCAGCCAGGCATTCCCCTGAGAAGTCTGCCACTGGCCTTAGCTGGCACATACCAGTCACTTTGCACCTTTGATTGGTGGTCTCAACCCCACACTGCCACAGTGAGTAATCTCTAGCTGCCCGGAATCTCTGCTTCCCCCCTCGAGATTTAAAGTTCTTTGGTGAGAATATCCAACTGGCCCAGCCTTGGTCAGTGGCTACAGTTTGGACTCCAGGAAGGAGAGAGACAGAACAATCTCCCCTCTTTGAGGTCTGTGGAGGAAGACAAGGCCCCACCTTCAACAGGACTCACACAAGTGGGCATTCCCCCCACCAGAAAGGGAGTTCCAACGCCGAGCAGCAAAAAAAAAAAAAAAAAAGATATAAGATCACCATAGCAGTGTTTTTTCAAACATTTTTGACAGCAAGTCCTAGTAAGAAATACATGTTACAGCATACACACTCACACACACGTATAAATAAAAGTTTCACATGAAAATACCTGTCATTACATAATAAGACCCACCACCTCCTGTTCTGTGGGGGATGCACGAAAAACGCTAGGGGTGCTTGGCACGTAGACGATAATGCCAGTGACATCCCTACAGTGTGCAGTGTGCACAACCTACACAACCATACCCAGCGGCCCTCTGTGCCATGCATTTGGTTCTATTTTGTTCTATTTAATTTTTAGTAAATGCTCATTGCAAACGACTAAATTGATGTTGTAACCCCCGAATAGGACTCAACCCCACAGTTTGAAAAACACTACCTTACACTGTGCTTAGGCATGGGTTAGAAATATCTGAACCCCTTCGGAAGTCCATTTCTAGTATAAAAGGTTCTCTGACAATTCCAGGTTGCAGCTGTTTCAGTGGAAAGCCCATTCTGAATTTTCGCCTCCCACAGCGGCCTCCTGTTTCTCTCCCTGGGGCTTCCCCCCATTTGCTTCCCATTTGGCGACCTCATTAGCTCTACAGGGGGAAGATGAACAGTCAACGTTTCCGTGTTTCCTTCTTTCTTACCTTTGTTCCTTCTTCCTTTCTTCTTTCCTTTCTTTAATAAATGAATTCTTTAAGATCGCAAAGATTTCTCAAGCATTTTCATTAACTTAAAAATGGATTTCAAGTGTATGTTCTTATTCTCTTATCATGATGAGCAAAATCGCAGCTTTTATAAATAAAGACATAGGAAGGCCCAATTTTTTCAAATCTGGAGCCAACCTTGACCTATCTAAACCACATAGATTAGGCACCATATCAAGCCTAATCTGTTGTGTTCTAGATTGGGACATAACCAAGACTGATTTCTATCAAGGGAAATAAATTAAGGAAAATTACCTTAAAAGCTGTGTTCTTACCTCCTTTGTGTTAACGCCCCGGTCCTGCTTGTCTTATTTCATCTCCTCCTAGCTCTTCCATGGGCCGCACTCCAGATAACAATGTGTTTCTATTGACTTCCTCCCTCCGATCTCTCCTTTGATTCTATGCCTTAAAATGTTAAAAGAGTAGAGAATTATCTCCCATTGACTCTTACTACATACAGTAACTTTACATGCGTTATCCCATTTTGTCTTCATTCCCATGGAGTAAATACTCTCCACTCCACTTTATAAGGGAGGAATTTAAGATTCGGGGCGTTTAAGGTCCCGCTGTATCCTGCAAATCTGGATCCAGATTTCTCGAATTCCAAAGGTTGTGATTGTTTACTCTATACTATGTTGTCTTCCAACTGTGTCATTTTGTTCAAATCCATTAGAGTTCTCTCGAAGCTTCTGTGCTGGAGCATCAGCATGTCCTAGACAAGGGGGGTACCTTGGCCTGCGGCTGTCTGGGCACCACACCCACATCGTCTGGATGGTCGGGTCTGTCTTATACACTCTGGCTTAATGGGCTTCCACTGAAGCATTTTGTTGAAGTTTGAAGATAAATCCACAAGGTTAAAAGCTTCATGGTTTCTTATTACTTACTAATCTATCTTAAACATCTTATATCTCACTTTCAAAAATATGTATATTTATTTATTTATTTATTTATTTTTATTTAATTTTTGCACAGGGTCTTGTTCTGTTGCCCGGGCTAGAGTGCTGTGGCATCGTCATAGCTCACAGCAACCTCAAACTCCTGGGCTCAAGCGATCCTCCTGCTTTGGCCTCCCAGAGAGCTAGGATTACAGGCACGAGCCACCATGCCCAGCCTAAATACCTGTAATTTAAATCCATCCACCCTCCTTCTCCCAGTCTACACCATGACATAATGGGCTTTTCTTCAGATTCTTTTGAGCCACATTGTAGTAGAAATAGGTCAAGGCTTGTAGTCAGAAGAACCTACACTCTTGTTCTGGTTTTGACTCTTGGTAGCCCTGGGTCTTTCAGATCATCGGCTTTCCTTAGAAGATTGTCTGTACGGCTCTGATTAACAGACTTCTACTAAATCCTGTCTAAGGTTTCTTTCTGCTTTGAAATTCAATGATCCTTTCACCTTATAGCTCATTTTCGAGTCATTGCTCAGGGCTTTGTTGCCACAAGCCCCCCAAAATGATGTTAAACTGTTCTATTTATTAAAGTTCTAAATAGCTATTAGTTCTAAATACCTAATTATAAATGCAGCAGTCTCAAATTAGCACTGTTTTTTAGATTAAGATATCTCATTTCTCCAAAGGCTTGGCTGTTAACACTGCAATGTTTTGAGATTGGCGGAGAAAACAAGGGAAGGGCGGGAAGGAAGTGGTTAGGGCAAGGGGCTTGGAGTGCGTTCAAACAGGTAAACAGTGGTCAGTGCAGGTCCGGGGAAGTTTCTCTTTCTGGCTCTGAGACCAGCCCTGCACGCTAGAGTCATTCCCCTGCACGCTCGCTCCAGAGGTGCCCCGCGGTGCCTTCCGGCTGGGACCCAACTCCACCTTTGGCCAACCAAACAGTTCACATCAGGTGGCAGAAAGCTGGTCTCCCTGCCGCTTTTCTTCTTTCCATTTGAAATGGAATTTTAGCTTTTCGAGTAGTAAAACTTTGAACAACATTTGATAAAAATCCAGAAGCTCACGTCCTTATAAACTTGCGGCTCTCAAATATGCAAACAAGTATTTCAAAGCATGAATGTGATGGGTTTGCATTCTTGGCCTAATGGGGCTCAGAGCATCTTCCTCCACTCAGAGTCCAGAGTTCAACTGTCTCAGGGACTTTTTTACGTGCCTTGGCTAAGCAAGCAAAATTCCCCAAGGTATGCCAATGTCTGAGTCCATTTGGGCTGCAATAGCGAAACACCATAGATTGGGTGGCTTATAAAGAAATATTTATTTCTCACAATTCTGGAGGCTGGGAAGTCCAAGATCAAGGTTCCAACAGATTTGGTGTCTGATGAGGGCCCGTTTTCTGGTCCATACACATCCAACTTCTTCTTAGGGCTTCACTCTCATGACCTAATCACATTCCAAAAACCCCACCTCCAAATACCGTTACATTGGGGATTAGGTTTCAGCATATAAATTTGGGTGGGAGAGTTACATAAGCATTCAGTCTATAGAAACTCAAGTTCAATATTTTATACTCTGGGGAAATTTGAGAACATAGACCAGTAAGGAAGACGAAGAAAAGGGAAATGCATAGAACTCTGGATAGCGACACAGGACCAGCCAAGTCCCCTCTAGGTGCCTGGAAACTGCTTTTAACTGATGCATGTTAAGGCTCATGATGACCTGAGATGCAAAAAGACAACAGCGACATCTCCTTCACCCGGTGCCAACTTTGCAGATGGGTGGAGCGCGCAGTTGCCCCTACAGTGTGCTTTGCAGGACTTGAGAAGGATAACTGTTCCTCCATTCTTCCCAGAGAAAACTCCCCCCTGCAGTGCCTGAAATTTTGCTATTTATAATTCCCACCCCCCGCTCCCCCCCGGCTAAGCACTGCCCTCAGTCCAGTTCGCATTCAAATGATGAATTTTCTTAGGAAACGCACCACACTCGCTCCCTGGTACTTTACCATGAATAAGTCAACTAAGGGGTACCAAGCAGCAGGTAGGTCAGTGAGAATGGAGGTGAGATGGGAGGGGAGACGGTGCCTCAAAAGGGGAAAAATCTTGTTCTTCTTCACAGATTTCCCTGGGAACAGCCTCATCCTTATGACACATGGCGCTCCCTCCAAAAGGGGAAATCTGAGACCACGGGTCTGCTTTCTTAAATCCTCAAAGCATCTTCCCCAGATGGCCTGGACTTGGGGTGGGGGGAGAACTAGGACAAAGAAAAGAGACCAGATGAGAAAAGCGATGCGGAGAATCTTGCCTGTCACTCTATAGGTGTTCAATAAATACACATTCCCCTCCTTGCTCTCCTCGTGCTCAAGCGATTCTACCGTGTTAATTCCTCCTCACTTAATGTCATTCCATGAAAGGATAGATTTCATGTCTGAAATGACCAGAAATTCCCCGTGAAGTTCATAACAAAATGCATCTTCAAGAAGGCACTTTTGCCCTGCAGATTAGCAGGGGCCTGCTCAGCACAGCCGCGTGTGACCCCGGCTTACAGTTTTATTGCAGGTGGGAGTTCCAGAAGGTCAGCAGAACAGTGAGGTTAAAAATTACTCACATTATAGTGAACACTAGAGTGTAGGTCACTTCCCTACATGCTAATTACGATCGCAAATATTTATAATCATAAATAACAGCACAACATTGATCATGTAATAACAATATGATAACGGCCCCTTAATTGTACATAGAGGTTTGTACTTTCAGAGCAAATAGACCTTTCTTATTCCCTTTTGGCCTTTTAAACTATTTTGATACATGTGGAATGAGCATGCTGTCTTCTCTAATCCCACCAAACAAAAAAGCTCTCATGACAGTTTTCATTCAAATTCCCG
Organism: Indri indri; assembly: GCA_004363605.1. Lineage (NCBI taxonomy): Eukaryota > Metazoa > Chordata > Mammalia > Primates > Indriidae > Indri > Indri indri. The sequence continues at coordinate 36,944 of RJWJ010010733.1, read as the reverse complement.
CAACACAATAAACTACCATTTTCGTCCTTTTTCCATATTCGGCCTTGAGAGCTCTCCAGCCTGCAGCCTGCGCCTTCAGTTTCCCGGAACATGCACGGTCCTATTTTCACTTCCCTTCTTTCACCACTTCCTGGGGTCTCTGTTTTTGCAGCTCTTGGCTTTGCTTTTTGTGTCCTTTCTACGTTTCCCTGCCTCAGTGCTATATTTCTATTTTATACGGTTCCTTCTCTCCCTTCGTTTTCTGAGTCATTCATTTATTGATCAATTTGTTGAACACATCTCGCATGCTCGGCACAGCGATACATGCAGGGAGCCAGAAAAGAAGGGCACAGCCTTTCCTCGAAGGACTCACAGCCGAGGGCAGCAGACGACTGAAGCAACCTCTGTCCCGCACATGCCGCACAGACAGACTGACGCTTGAGCCGACTCCTAACGGGCCCAAATTCACGGTGGTGGATGAGGCCAGGGAGAGGCTGGAGGGTGGGAAGGACATTCTGGGCAGGGGAAATGGACTTCGTGAGGCAAGAGAAAGCATGCACTGCGCTGGACGTCTAAGGCTTGCTGGCATGAGCAGGGTCCCAGGATGGAAGGTCAGAGGCAAGGTCATTGTGGACTTTGTGTGCAGCGTTAAGGCATTTGAATTTTATGTTAAAAGGAGGCAGAGCCATTGCATTTAAGTCACGGAATGACGTGCTCAGAAAGGCCACACTGGCAAGGCATGCGGGGCACCCCGGGCGGCGAGAAGGGAGAGAGGAGAGCAGGGAATCTGCAAGGCAAGAGTGGGGTAGGTGCCCCGAGGGCACGGCACAGGGTGTGAAGAGCAAGCGGAAGCTACAGTGGAGGCGAGAGTCTGGGACGGCCTCAGAACGCTGCCAGTGAGGGGCGTTGGCAGTAGGTTCCCTAAGACGCGGGCAGAGGAGCCTGCGTGGGAGCAAAGATGGGAAGTTCCCCTTGGAGCCGTGTGGAACATCAGGCAGGAGCTCAGCAGGGAAGTCCGGGTCGCCCGGGTCCCTGGCAGGAGGGGGTGGCAGGCGGGTGTGGGTGAGGTGGGCACAGTGCTCTTCCCATGGGGGCCTCAGCCCTCTGCGATCTGAGCTTCCCCTGTCTAGTTCCCGACTCCTCGCCCGCCATCTCCTCGAACATGGCACGCTCTTCACCACTGAAGCCGGCGTGCGGCTTCTTCACTGACTTCATTCTTTATTTTCTGTCTCTCTCATTAACTTCACGGAGGCAGCGGCCTGGTCTGTTCTTGCTCACTGTGGCACCCCTGTGCCTACTACAATCCCTGCACACAGCAGACACACAATCGATGTTTGCTGCAAAAAATGAATGAAGGTCGAATCCAGTGTCTTCTCCACAAAAGAGAAGGTTCAGGCCCATGTTGCATAAGCTCCCTCGGCAGTACACAAGCAGGTGCCCTCAGCCTCGGGCGAACTGGTCTGCTCTAAGCACCCAAGGACCACATGGATCTCATTTCCAAACTACCTTCTTAGAGACTTCTCTCAAAGGGAAATTTTGCACGGCATGAAAAAATGGGTACCATAGCCAAATAAGTTCAGAAAATCTTGCGTTAAATTGATGTTTCACTGTAACGTTTCTCAAGCCTTTTTCTGCTCTGCTGTGCATGGTTAATTTCCAAAGGGAGGATTCACCAGGGTGCATTGTGTGTTCTTTGCACTACGCCCTGGCGGATCTGGGATTGCCCTGAGAACAGGGGCTACTGCGATTCCCACTCTGGGCTGGCTGCTGTCCAGCTGCGTGGGCGCTGTGAGCCACTTGGCTTCCTCGCTCTCGTTTTTCTCATCCGCTTGAGCTGAGGGGTTGATCTCATATTTTTAGGATCCAACGTCTATCCCACAGTCACGGTCAATGAGTGACCTTGAATTTCTCAGGGTAAAAAAGCATGAATCCTTTGGAGAACCTCAGAACAGCGGCTTCCTTGCAGGGCTGGCCGGGCCTCTCGACCTTGCTGGCCTGAGCTCGTTTGTCATCCGCTCTGCACCAGTCCGGTCCCCGGCCATGACGCACGCTGACTGATGGCCTGCAGTGAGCTCCTCGGGTCCCGGATTCTGCCCGGTCTGGTTCTGCCTCTGTGACTCACTCTGTCTCTCTCCGCAGACACTGCAGCATCCTCCGAGTCATCCGCAGTTTTGTGCAGGGACGCAGGCCCTGTGGTTATGAGCTCACCAGACCTCACGGGCAGGTCCACCCTTTGTGTCCTCAGCAGTTTTCTCATGGCAGCTGCTTTTTTCCACACCGTTTGGTTTATTCCCAGTAACTTCCTCCTTTTTCCTGCCAACACCGCACAGTAGCTTCATCTTTTCCTCTCTCTTCCCAAAGCCACCCCTGCCCTTGTCCCCTCCTCTCGCTGTTCCCTGTAGCTTCCCTGCACTCCTTTGGGCAGAAGTTTCCATTCCTCTTCCATGCGGGGACCTGGAAACCCAACTCTCCCCCCAGCTGTGACACACATCAAGTTAACTGTCCACCAGGGGAGCCACAGAATTTACCATTCAAACAGGCACTTCTGAGCGTGAAAGTGGGTGCTATAAATAATTACACCAGAACAGTAGGTATAACCCACAACTGCCCCGAATAGGGTCTGTTGGTCACCCCACTGTTTGCAGACGTATGATTTGCTATACTGCTGACATTTCGTAGAACGTTCTTTTAGGAGACGCATTTATGTCGTAGCCCTGCAGAACTGCAGCTCTGCTCCTGACTGCCCAGCACACGCAGTGGTCTCTTGGGCCGCATGTGTTGCCTGTCTCTGACCATCCGCTGGATCGGCTAAAGTCCCCCTTTAAATAACAAGCTCCCTAAACGGGTGGTTAAACTTGCCGCCATATTCGTGGTCACAGTCACTGGAGTTGCAGTTCAGACAGCAGCTGCCTGTCCCCACACCCCTGCCTGGGGTTCTCTGCCTCCCTTTCCACCTTGCACCAACTGTCCAGCTCAGTCTCGGTGTCTTCCTTCTAGGGTTTCCACTGGCACCTACGGCAGCATTCACCAGGACACTCCCAAAGCCAAGAGCAAGAACTCGTGGGTCAGAAATACACTTACTAGCTACTTCTTCTGTGGGGTGTGAGCCCCTCTTCCTCCGCCAGCTAGATTCTTCCTGGCAAATGTCCACACTGTGCTTCCATTAGCCTGTGTATATTGGCTTGATGACAAGAGACAGAATCCCAACTCAATCGAGTTCGGCCCAAAAGGGGAATTCACTGAATCATGGATCCAAGAAAATTTTTTACAGTGAGAAGATCAGGGACCAGAGATCTGAGTGCCACCCAAACTCTCTCTGCATATCTTGCCCCGTTTCTGGGCAGCTTTCCCACATGGCAGGACATGGGGTTCCTGAACTTGCGACTTTTGCACCTTAGCGCTGTGTGTGTGTGTGTGTGTGTGTGTGTGTGTGTGTGTGTGTGTGCAGCCTAGGGTATATTTCCATCACTTCCTGGGTGTGAATTTCAGGCAGGATAACCAGGAGTCCTTGAGGTCACATTTGGCTGGGAGGGCATGGCAGGTCCTAACATACATCCTGTCTGGATGACGGATATGAGATGCTCTGCCTGGATGCAGGTGAGAGATCTAACCGCTTGGTTACTAAGGCCCCTGCAGGAAACAGGTTCATGGTGCCATCTGTACACAGATGGTTGCTGTTGCATTCTCAGCTCAGATTCTTCTGGCACTTACTGTGGACGCCTGGGTAAGGAGGAACTTACTTTGTTTAACTGATGTGCTTGGTGAATGTCTGCCGCAACTTAGTGCATTTGACACAAAGACAACTGACTTCATGGCACTGGGTCTCCAGTCGAAAACTCCAGGCAGGAGCCAGCCTGGCGCTGACATGTACCTAAGCTAATCAATCACAGCCTGAGTTAGAAGTGCAGGGGTAGTTTCCAGAAGAATGGAGTTGCTGGATCAAGGGTTCTGTAGATTCCTCCACACTGGCCCCACCCAGGGCCCCACCGTGCATCCGTTACCCATCCTCTTCTTCCCCCTGCAAGCACGCTTTTAGTAAACTCACCCCACCACGCTTTTCTGTCATTGTTATTATTGTTGTTATTTGAAGACAGTCCTCACAAGTTGTCCTGACGCGATGGCCCCAGCCTACTTTGGAACAAGCCAGCAATTGCCCCTGGCACTCGCCTCCACCCAGCTTCTCGAGCACAACAAACACCTGCTCGTCTCCACCCCCTCGCCTCTTCCTCCAGTCCTGCCCTGGGCCTGGCCGTGTCCCTGCTCTCCGCTTAGTCATATGCGTGCCGACTTTCAGGTGAGTTTCGCCACATGGGTAGATTTCTTCATCTCAGTCGAACTCCCAGGTTTCCTTCACCTCTGACACCTTTCTTTCTGACACCTCCAGCTTTTTTCCAGATAAACTCTGATGCTCCTTTCTGCCAGGCTGCGTGCACCCTTCTTTGAATTGCTCTTGGGGTCTTTCCTGGAGGCTGGTTGCCCTGTGCCCTTGGATTCACGCACACGCCCCACCGCTGCCCTCACTGGAGTTCCTCGGAATCCCCTCTGCCTACCGCCCTCTGTCCATTTATGGGTCTAAACCAAGCCCGGCCGTCCCGGGGCTGTCTGTGCCTGGCTGCCCAGGCCGCCCCTCTGTTACTCGGAGCTGCTTCCTCAGCTTTCCTTCCCATTTCTTCAGCATCCACTGGTCCTCCTTCTCTCCCTCCACCCTCCTTCCCGCCTCAAACCTCGCTCACAGGCTTTGCCTCTCACGAGGGGTGGCCCGCGCCTGCCACGGAGCAGGTGTCACCGGCCTGTGTTATTTCCCCTCTCGCTCTGAGCCTGCCGCTCTGCTGCGGCCTGTGTGTGGGTTGTTTACAGAAATGCCACTTCCCTCCACCCAAAGATTACTCCAGCCTTTTATTCGTATTTGCACTGTTTTACTCAAAGCACCGCCGTAGGCACTATGGTTGGAACGCTAGTCTCAACCGCATGTTGAATTCAGATAGTTTCCTCTTTTTTGTTGCATTTTGAAAATAACAAAATGATCTTTGTCACTGTTAAAATGATACACAGTTGCGATAGAAATTTGGCAATTAAAACCTTAACATTTTGTTGTACGTTAATAGTACTTCCTTTCTGTTGTCTAAAAGGTATGGTTTAACAAAAATTTGTAACTATATGACACATATAGTTGTCGATTCTTCCATTGTCTCCTGATATTAAAACTTCTTCATCAAATATTCCCTGGGGGCCAGGTGCTGTGGCTCACGCTGTAATCCTAGCACTCCAGGAGGCCGAGGCAGGAGGATTGCTTGAGGTCAGGAGTTTGAGGTTGCAGTGAGCTATGATGACACCACTGCACTCTACCCAGGGCAACAGAGCAAGACTCTGTTTCAAAAATATGTATATATATTTGAGACTATATATAATATATATATTTTATTTGAGACTCTCAAAAAATATGTATATTTTTATATTTTATATATATACACTGGGAATTTTTATGTGGGAAGGACTGCATTAGTCCCTGAGCATACAATGCTCTCCTCTCTTGTGGAGCTAATGGTCTAGCATCAAAACTAATCAAATAGTTACAACCCTGTGCAGAAAGCACAAAGTGCTGTAGCCCCCAATGTGGTCTTGGGGGTGGGAGATGTGATCAAGGAAGGCTTCTCCTAGTGACATTAGGGCCAAGCCAACATCTGAAGATTTAGCAGGGGTTACTTGGGCCATAAGGAAGGACTGTTTTAGGTAGAGTGTGTGCAGTGCAGAGGGGACGAGGTCAAGGGAATTTTTGAAGGTCGAATCTACAATAAAGTACGGGTAGGCCAGGTATTGAGTTTGCATCTGGTTGTAAGAACAATGGAGACTTCTTTATGAGCACTGTCGGATTTGCTGATCAAATGACCCTAGCTACAGTGATGGAGCGTGAATCAACTCCTTTGTATAATTATTAACTCTTCATGATGTTTTTGTTGATAACCTCAAATCCATAAGTGGATGTACCAGAATTTACTTGTTTCCCTGCCATTACTAATATTTCACAATTATAAACAATACTGCAGTAATCATGGTCTCTTTGGCTGCCCTCTATACAAACTAAAACCCTTCTTGGATGCTAATCGAATGGCTTGTTCTATGTAACAAACCCTACCTTTTGTTTGTTCCAATGCTAGTTTGTGTTTCGTGCCTCTGGTCCAGTCCCAAACCGATCTATCTCGCAGGGCACATTCGGAATAGCATCAAAACACCAGGCCCCATGGTGAGGAACGGACAGGGCACACACTTACCGAAAATGTACCGAAAACTCACACCAAGCATTTTCAAACACTTCCACTTCTTCTCAGACCTTCTTTTAGCTATCCCAGCTCATTTATTAATCACCACCAGTGAGTGCAGAAGAGGAAGGAAGCGAATACCACCCTTCTTGAGTAGTTGGGCTATTTTTGGTCAGATGTGATGGATCCGCAATTAGAGAGCTGTACTAAAAGTTCAATTAAGCTTCACACCAGTGTCATAAACCACTAGACTTCTCTTCTCCAGCTCGGGTGCCAAACAGCCAAAACGTGTTGCTTGGGTGATCCACAACTGTTCAGGGAAGGCAGCATTCCTCTTTTTCTGTCCTGTTTTCCACTCGCTGCGACTCTTCTTATTATTTTGCCATTTTCTTAACCACTTAGCTTCCTTCCTCTCAAATTAAATTTTACTTATTAAGGCAACACCCTGTTCTCATGGGTCATAATTTCTTGCTAAGCAAGCTGTGTACAGCCAAGATATTCAAAGCCATGCCAAATCTTCCGGGAATCTTACGCTGATGATCAGTCTCCTCCTTGCTACATTTTTAGTGTGTTTTTAAATCCTTTCTAAGTCCTATTAGGAGTCCACATGTTCCTTCATGCCGAAGGAGACTGCCAGGTAATACAGTCCTCCGTTCGCTTACTCATTCACTCATTTGTTCAAGACATATTTATTAAAGCCCCCACTATGCGCGAGCTTTGTGATACACACGCTAATCTGCCAGGATCTGGATAAGATGAAGTAGGAGGGAAGCCCTAGCCCTAGGCTCAAACCTCGATCAAGAATTAAGAGGCTATCCAATTTTCTAAATACCGTAACAAAAAAGGGCCTCTTCGTACAACTAACAAAGAAGACTCTATTGCAGCCACACACCTAGTGTGACCAACCCTGGAGCAGATCGCTTCTAACACCCCTTTCCTCTACGTGACGAAATTATTTTTGGTCATAATCATGAAATGAAATAAACAATAGTCATGGCCAGAAAAGAAGCACAGGTAACGAAAGTGTTCTTTTACTGAATTTCAATACATAAGCGTGCCAGTAAAAAACCCCAAAATTAAAATAAATATTACAGTACAAAAAAGAAAACAGTAAATGATTAATATTTTAATTGCATAACATATTCTTCAAAAGGGGGAAACTATCTGTATATATTAACCTGTTATAATGAAAGATAATAAATGAGTTTCTGTTTTCCAGTTGTAACTCCTGCAGATCCGTGAACTACTTTCTGAACATTTGTCTTTGCGTAGTCGTGTGCGGTAGGCACCGTGCTCGAACTTGTCCATCTTGCTTTACTCGTAGCTGATTGAAGAACACCTTTTATTAATTTTAACTTCAAAAGTTTCCCTCACGTGAGACAACAGATGTAGAAATAGTGAGGGAAGGAATATAGTTTAGCAGAGATTCGCATAAATCCCATTTCACAATAAACTCCAGAAATTGCAACACCGTCCATCTTTTTGGTTCATTGAGATTGATCTGAGCAACGTTCAAAAGGCTTCACATTCAAAATCTTCCATTATCTTCCAAATACTTCTCCAGAAAATTCATCATGGATTTCTTCTATGTTTGATAAAAACTTCCAAAGCTGTTCTTTGTCTGCACATAGCAGGTAAAACAATGGCAGAATGAAAGTAAACATTGATATGATTTAATCTATTTCTTCGGAACGAGCGTGTGGCCTCCTGGATCCTCAACTGCAGCCTTTTGACTGAATCCTTTATTAAAAGGATTTGTTCTGTGAAGTTTGGATTCATTTGCGGGGCCACACTTGGGGATCTTGAGGGCCACATGTGGCCCTGAGGCTGCAGGCTGCCCACCCCCCGGGTAGGGCATCAAACATTGCCCTTTGAGTTTCTTCTGGCCACATAAGCCCACATCTTTTGTCATTTCTCTGCATTCTTCTTCACAATTTAATTTCGTTTTCTGTGTAAATATCACTAAACAAGTGACATATTTTGCAGGGGCAGAGTTAAAGGTCATCTTCATAATTCCTATGCACCAGTCTTCAAGGAACAATTTTAAAGGTCAGTGCTTACTATCCATTGTTTAAGGCTAGTTCCAGCTGCTTACAGATAGTTCGTGTCACATAAACCTCATCTAAAACTTTGGGAAATAAACATAACTTGGACAATACAAAAAGCAGAGAGCAAAATCTAACTGATCCTCTAACCTCAAAGTTTGGGATTAATTTTTCAAAATGAGTCTTTGTGACATACACAGCTTCATACCGGGCACACCCTCTTGTCTGGGATGGCTTTTTATTTGTTATCTACACTCTGCAGCATTTTTCATTGATGAGGTGAGACTACAAAAAATGAATGAAATGTTTCCATAGTTCCCAAAATATCACACATGAAGAAGCATGTCTAAAAACCTGCCAAAGTTCTGAGAATGGCTTGCAGAAGGCATGAAAAGGACTTTGATCAATTCCTTTGATCTTTGCTAAGCACCACCTTGAACGCGGGTCGTGGTCACTTCCTGGACTGCAGCGGAGGTTTGTGCTCAGTCCATCCATACTCAGCTGTTCCAACAAGTGTCTGGTGCGTTCAGCGCCCATCTTCCCAGAAATAAAACAGATGCCCCAAAATGTCTGCTTTAACTTGTTCATCTTTAATATGGACATATCTGATTACTTCAAATATTTAATAACCATACGAAATATTAGGCGTTCCACCAAAAAGAATTTCAGCATATTTTGCTTTTTTAACACTTACCACTATTTCCGATTTGACGTAATTTCCCAGATGATAAATGAATTAATTTTGAATTTTTTGGTAATATGTATGAAATAAAATCATTTTCTAAAGGTGTTTAATTTTTGCAAAATGTCCCTTCAAAACTGGTTTGCAATTTATGTCTATTTCTACCAGCACCAAAAAATTTTGTTTGTTAATGATATATCTGCTCTATAAGCACAGAAAGAAAGGTTTTGCTTGGTGAAAAACATAAATAAGTCAAAATGATATAAAATTTCTATTTTTTTCTTTCTTTCATTTTTTTTTTTTTTTTAGACTAAATCTCACTCTGTGGCCTAGGCTACAGTGCAGTGGTGTCAGCCTAGCTCACAGCAACCTCAAACTCCTGGGCTCAAGCGATCCTCCTGCCTCAGCCTCCCGAGTAGCTGGGACTACAGGCAAATGCTACCACGCCCGGCTAATTTTTTCTATTTTTAGTAAAGATGGGGTCTGGCTGTTGATCAGGCTGGTCTCCAACTCCTGAGCTCAAGCAATCCTCCCACTTCGACCTCCCAGAGTGCTAAGATTACAGGCATGAGCCATTGCACCCAGCCAAATTTTTTCTTTTTAATTTATCTTCACTTAATGGATTTTATCGATAATTTTTAGGAGTTTGCCTTGTATTGCCAATGTTTTCCATCTTTCTAAGCAGGGGAGATGTGATTCAGCTATCTCATGTTTAGGGACTTCAAGATTTAATTTCTACCAAATTTTAAAGCTAGTTATCAAGTTGGGTGTTCCATTATTTAAGTCTCATCTGCAAAGCAGTTTCGAACAAAAACAAAACAAATTAATTTCATAATAAACCATCTCTGTTCTCTACACTTTTTTGGCACTTAGTAGACATTTATGAAACCATGAAGTTGTCAGATAAAATCTTGTTTCATTCTTTTCTCCTTCCTGTTGAACAGTAGAGAAGGGTCAGTGTTTATTATGACAGGTTCATTTTCCCTTTTCAGCGGATTGCTGCTCAAGTCACATGCAATTGGTGCTGGCCAAAAAAAAAAAGCTTTACTTTCTTGATTCATTGTTAGTTTTAAAACCAACAATTAGTAATTAAAATTTCAAAAATAAATTTTAATTTTAAAGGTGTATCTCAAATAAAATATGTCATGTATGAACTAAAGTTTGCACTTTCCAAACAAAAATATTTCAACTCATAGTTTGTATTCGCGTTGATTGTTTTAAATTTTAAACACGAATAAAAATTTCAAGTGTTCACATTGAATGACAGAATTAAAGTGACTCAAGTTCTGTGTCTTCTCCAAGTCCACCGGGCTGTCACTGTTCGCTTTGAGCCTCCTGTGCAAACGTAAGGATGTGTGAGACCAGAGGGGCGGAGACCCCAGTGCCCCTGAGCGAATTTCAACAATTAAAACGTGCCATCAAAATCTTACTCTTGCAACGAACGCTTCTGGCTGAGTTCTCTGTTGGGATAATTTTATAACTAGTTCTCCAAATTACCTGCCATACAATGTTTACTAAAGGATGAGGAATTGAAATGTACTAACTTGAATTTAAAATATGTTATTACAAGTCATGAGTAATTATGGCAATGGTTAGAACTTAGACTGACAGATTTTTTTCAGGAAGGAATATTTTGTCACTGACCAGAGCCTGATAATAATAAAAAGGCGATTGACTTTAGTTGATTTCAGTACTGTTTTTGAATTCTCTATTGAAGATGCACCCCTTATGTCTTGCACCCTGGAGGACAAATCCTGCTGCCTTCCCCTCGGAATGCTTCTGTGCTGTCCTCTCATAGATGACGACCTCGGTGGCACATGTCGCGATTAGAAGAGATGAGTAAGTAGCGGGTCTCCCAGCCTCGATTCGTCCCACGCCAAACCCCTCGTCACCCAGCCCCCACGTCCGCCCTGGCTTAGCGCCTGTCGCGCCTTCCTTTCTCTGTCACAGCCCTGGCTGCTCCTTCAGTCACCAAGACTGAAGGATACGTTTGCCAGCAACTCACTCCTCTCTCACCCCACATCCAGCAATGCGCGACTCCTACCAGTCCTTCCTTGAAAGCGCCTTGGGACTGTGTCCTCCACCACCTCCCAAACCACCTCTGTGTTTGCTTAACAGCTGCCCAGGTGGACTCCTACAATCCAATTTCTCTTTTTTCTGAAGTTAATTTATTGTTCTGCCAGGGCTGGTCTTACCTAATGCTGCTTTCATCTCAAAACATTAAATAGTAAACTTTTTCCTGCCACACCAAGGGGAAACCGACTTGGTTTATTTCAAAGCCCTTCAAAGAAAGACCCCACCCACTTACCAGTATCTCTCAATCCTTCAACTTTCGCTGGGCCAGGTCAGTGTTCCACAAACTTGCCTTGCTCAATCCTGCCCCTGGGCATTTGCTCACTCCTCTTCCCTTGCCTGTGACACTCTTCCGTCACCCAGCCACCCTGCTCCCCTGGCAAAGGACTCTCCTGGTGCTCTAACCTTGAGCAAGCTACATCATCTCTCATAATGAAAAAAAAATGGCAGGAGTGAAAATGACCTAGACCATACGCTGTCCGAGCCGCGGTGCTAGATAACTTCCACACACCCTCCAGATGCACTCTCTTCACTTCCCCAGCTCTCAGCCCCAAAAAGCTGACGTGTAGGGACCATCTCGGTGGACTCTTACTCTCTGGCTTGTGTGTGGAGATCTTACCCTCTAACCCCTTTGTGCGACTGCCTTGGGATTGGTGGAGTCCCTTGACCACCGTGGGCTCTTCTACGTGAATGTTCTTCCGAACCCAGCGATCACTCCCTTCCCGAAATCCTTCCAGCCTGGAGTTGGCCACAGCTCTGCTGCCACTAGCCCAGAGCGACCAGATTATCCCCTGTGGTTCTCCTACACTGCTCTCTCTAGAAAGAGCGCCTTTGTGGATAGATTTTTCTAAGATGACCCTGATTTGAATGTCCCCTCTCATTTCTCTTGGAACTCTGTATCAGAAACAATTTACTCACCTGCTCAGCTTCGCCTGACCCCACCTGTCTCCCGTGCCCTTCGTTGCTTACCCCCTGCCCACCACCGCCCATTGCCACGGTGGTCACTGTGGCTGCCACCGACAGCCCCCAAACCTCTGCCAAGAGGAATGCCCGGCACCAACACAGCCTCCACCGCTCCTGCTCTGGTGCGGGTCACAGCAGCTCCGATGCCCAGGCCAGGCTGGACCCAGGAGGCTCTGGTCCCTGCCGCCACGCATGGCTTTGGCTGGAGTGCCACATGCGGCAGGTGCAAACTGCCCCAGGGTGTGCGGAGACACCACTCAGAAGGGCAGGAGGGTGAACACTCACGGGCCGACCTTGGCCAGTGAGAGACAGGAGACAGAGGGGCTACACCCTCTCCCCGTTTCCCTTCAGTGGGCTGTTCCGGGACGCGGTGTTCTGTGTGGCCTCTCCAGAGGTAGCCCATGTGACCGAGCAACCAGCTGTGTGTCTTCCTGAAGCCGTGGCCAGTTCCGTGACACGTCTGTTTTCACTGCTCCCCCTGCTCTCTGCCCTGCTCTCCGCCCGGCTCGGCTCCGCTCTCGCTCTCACTTTCCTGGAATCAGTCGTACCCCCGAAAAACGTGAGCGCCTAAGCTGTGCCTCATGCTGTTTTCTAGGAAGCCCAGTCTAAGAAAGACCCTGACGGCTGCAGATTCCTTCCGGATCGCGAGTTATCACGGCTCTCTTTCCCCACTGGCACTCTGCGCACACTCACGCGTGGCCTGTGCCCAACGTCCTACCCTGATTACACCGAACACCCTGGTGGCTGTTTTTATAGGTCCTGATCTTATTGTCCAGACAGCCTGTTATCTCTACGAGCAAAGACCACACCCTATACAGTTCTGTTTGTGTTAGAGAAGAGGATATGTTCCAGTGGCAGACATTATAATAATTCGAGTAGCTTCATTTCTAGAAATAGGAATAATATAAGAGTCCTAGGATTTGGATTCTCACCTTAACAAGCTTTGCTAGGAAATTTCTTTTTCCTCTTCCCTTCAGTGACACAGAGAAACAGCAGAATTTAATGGGAAGGGCACAAGTTTTGGAATCAGATGGGACCCAAGTTCAATTCTCAGGTCTGTCAGGTACTCTTGGCCTGTCCTCCCACCACTCACCCAAACTCTCGGGGTCTTGGTTCCCTAGTTTGCTAATCTGTGTAGAAATGACTACCACGATATCGGTCACACATAAGACATGCAATGAATGTTAGTCTCTATTTCCTATGTGCTTGTTCCCTTGCTTGACAATATGAAAACCACGACAATGGCTCAAGCCACGATTTGACCACTTCTAGTTGAACAGACTTTGTGAATCCACACACAGTCCTCCCGCTCCAGGCCTGGGCTCTGGCCCACGGGAGACAGGTCTGACCACTCTGGCCACCTCTTCCTGAGCCCCAGTCTCCAAAGCAAAGAACAAAGGCAACCAGCACCCCCAGCGACCTGACAATGCCAGAGCGAGGTGAGTTTGGAAGAGCTTTGCTCTTAGTACGTTTGGCATCACTTTTCTGGATTCACAGTTTACTGGGATTCTGTTCATCCTAAACAGAAACAGTCATGCCGACACCACAACCGATTTGCATGAAAAGGAGTTTGTGTCCCATAGAGTTAGCTTCCTGGAGTGTGACTTTGTATCTGCCTGAAAGGGCGTGAAATTTGTACACAGGTGGAGACAGATTTCTCACACAGAGTTAAGGGTATACAGAAGTAAAAGTTTATTTATTCCTCCAAGAGAGAAAAAAAGAAATACAGAGAGAGGTAGAGAGAGAGTCAAAGTAAGCGAGAGGGAATGGCAAGGCACACGAATGAAGGAAGAGAAATGCCAGGCCGCTGAGGAAAAGCCGTTTGGAGTTTTAAAGGGTAAAAATGGCCTTTTCCCTCTGCTTTAGCAGGCTGATAACAGAAGCGGCGGTGAAGCTGTTGCGGGTGTTCTTTATTCTTTCTTTTCTCTTTGAGGCCAGCTTCTCTGAGTCCTTGGAAGCTGGTTCTGGGAGGAACTGAGGCAGAGAGTTGGAGCAGGGAGTTCGCACTCCTACTGTCTGCTTAGGGCTCCTCAAGGCTGAGAAAATGAAACTCTTAGAAATAACGAGTTAGGCCACAGGTGTTTTCATTAAAACGAAGGGGGTAGCTGTGTTGTGAGTTTCCCCTTCCAAGGGGCAATTATGTTCTATGAGTTTATTTCTCTTACTTTCTGTTAGTTCATTTTCCTCTCCGAGGGAGGTTATTAGCGAGGCCACCTTTCACTACCCCCAATGCATCCCATGATCCTCAGGCACACAGCTGGCAGAGCAACACTCTGTGTCATTGTTAACTTAAATGAGCAGCTCACGACTTGATTTGCCTGCAGCAAATACCATCGATTTTTTAATATCATCTTGATTTTTGCCTCCATGCATAGAATCTCTTCTCGCCTCCATCCTTTACCCCAGAGCTTATTCTTATCCACCTACATCATATCTCACGGCATCAACTGGAGACAAGTTCTAGTCTCTTGCTACCAATAGAAAGAAAACTTGATCAATCTAGCCAGATAATTCCTATCAATTCTCCACACCCCAAAGCTAAGTATAAACTTCTGCTTTGGGATTTCTCAGGCCGTAGACACCAAAAAGGACACAGCAGCAAACAGCAGTATGGTCTGGTGGCAAAATCCTGAGGTTAGAAGTCAAGGGCTTTGGTTCTCATCCCTGCTCTGCAAACTATTAGATTTGGTCCTTAGGCACATTGACAAATTTATTGCCATTCAATTTCCTTTCCTGTAAAATGAATCAATGTCTGGAAGCAAGTTGAAAGGTCATCTTGTTCCACTTCTCAATTTCCAGAGGAAGAAAGAAATGCTAACTGAGAGCCTCCCATCTCATGGCAGAAATGGCTTTGTCTACAAAGAGAGACTCATGCTAAGGGACTGCTTGTGTTAAGAGCAATTTCCTTCTGTAATCCTTGGGAAATACTCTGTCAAAAAAAACAAGATGTAGAACTATGTACAGATTATGCTACCATGAGTGTTTGTTGTCGTTGTTTACAAAGAAGGGTGTCATATAATCACATATGCTTGTGTGTGCAGAGGCTGCCTTTGCCAGCAGCAATTGCTTCTGCAGAGCAGAACTGGGGAGTTGGGGCTGGGTGGGGGTGTCCAGAGGGAGAGAAAGAGGATGAGGAGGCGAACGAGGAAAGCACGTGCCAGATCTTTCTGTTCTCTTGCTTGCCAGCCAGACCAGAAAAGGAAATTTCGGTTTCAGTGAGAAAAATCTAAATTAATTACCTTGTTCTTTCTCTTCCTTTCTGAGGTAACTTAATTAAGACGGAAACAATTGGTGCTTTCTTGCTTGCCAGCCCTGGCGAGGACTCACAGATAAGTCCACACGGGGTAGCAGTGAGAGGAGCCGGGAGCCTCCTAGTCTGTGAGTCGGCTTTCAGCTCTCTGTCCTATTAGGGGCAAAACTTTGGCAGGACCCGAATTTCTGGTCAGAAGAAAGCCCTGGGCAGAAAGAGGGGAGTTGTGTGTGTCTGTGGAGGTTATGCCATTTCCTTTTCACAAGAGCCGAGGAATTGGCAGGAGACCTTCCTGGTGCCCGTGGTTGTCATCCTGCGGTCTCTCTCATTAGCCTCCAGCCCTGTGGGCTCACATTGGCACATCTGCAAAAAGCAGGACTGAGCCAGAATCCAACTCCACTCCTAGCTCCAAGCCTTCAGGAGTGCCCATTAACCCTTTTCTTGCTGAAAATATTCTTCTTCTTTCTCATCTCCCTTGAAAGAATGTTAATCAGTCTGAACAGAGTCAAACCTGTTAGGATCTATAAGTGGGCCACTATGGAGATGTGTTCCAAGAAAATGCTCCAAAATTCTCCGGTTTGCATGGGAAAAATGAAGCTGAGTTACATTAAGCTTCATAGAGAGAACATTTAGCATTAATAAATTAAGGAAGATGATCATAAGAGCCAACATTGGCAGGGCAATTCCATACTCTCCTAATCTTTAGTGCTATTCACATAGTGATCTGGTTACTAGGCCAACCCAGGCACCACCGTGTGCAGCTTGGAACGAGACAATGCCATGCTCTCAGCCAGTGACTCACTGATTGTGATTTCCAGTTGGCCTCCTTTGTACGGTCACCAGAATTAACAGGATCTCATTAAACCAACTATTACACCCCGGGCAGCCAAATAGCAAGCTATTATCGCCTCTAGTTCTGTAATATGTGGTGAAGCAGATGTCTCAGAATTGGTTAAGTGCTCAGAACATTTTCCCAGCACTGAAAATAAATGTGGCACATGCTCTGCTCCCATGTGTGCTGGCTATGAGTGGTCGTCTCTCACTTTGATTCACGAGTGTGACAAAACAGATGTCCCCCATCACGGTTAAACATAGGTAATGTGGGAAGAAGTCTAGAGTCCTGGTTCCAGCTGTTGTTGAAGATGCAGCAGTTGCTCTCAGGGCTGAGGGCCTTTGCCCAGCAGAGCAGGAACATGATTCTCCCTCCTCTTGCCACACTCAAATCTGCACAACCTCCCAGAGAGAGGTGAGCACACATCCCAATGGGTCGTGCGTACGGATTAGTGCAGAAATGCTTGGCAGGTAGCCACTTTGCAGCTCTCCTCCCTCTGGCCCAAAGCAAGCTTTTGAAATCCGATGTTGCCACCCAAACCATGTTACCGTGCTCCTCATTTTCTTATGCACTGGAGATTAGATCAACATTTAAAAGCCAGTTCATAGGTAAGTGGTCTGCTTTCAGCCAAGTGAATACTTGGCCAAAAATCATTTTGGGGACAGATCGGGGTGTAAATTAAAACAAAGAAAGGTTTAACAATTCCCGACAATTCCCAAATGCAATGTCCCTCCTTTCAGTGGGGACTGGATAAGTAAGAGGGCTGGTTCTCTTGCGTCTGTCCCTGGAGGGCCCAGCACAAGTCTTTGCCCAGAGTTGGTCCCACAAGGCTTCAGCGGTCCATGAATAGGCCTGTTCTCCAGCTGGGTGTGCTCCCTCCTGGCTGCCCAGGGCACTTGGCGTCAAGCAATCTTTACTCCAAACCACACTGCAGACCTATGAAAAAAATCCCCCAGGCCGTCCAGGAAACACAAACCTTCATATTGAGTGACACCATAGAAATTTGCTGTCAGTAAAAGATCAAATTTCTTATGGCTGTCAGACAGTGAACTCATATCAGGGAGAAACCCAGGGGACCGACAGAATCAATTTTAAGTCCCACTAGGGTTCTGGGTGACACGGCAGACATCAGGTGGAAACAGCTGGAGGGACAGAGACGCGTTGGCTGGTCCCAGGTGGAAACCATCTCTCCAAGGCTGGGCAAATTCCTGTTAGGTCCACCAGATTCCCGATGGGCAGTCTCCATCCTCTGTTTCTGGTTATTGTACAAACCTCAAGGCAAATACAGGGGCGTAGTGGACATTAGAAGATGAGGCGCTAGTGTTAGCCTTGTGACATCCAGCAAGCATGTTCACCCACCCATCTGTCTAGCAAGGGGCTTAGATGAGATCATCTCTAAGGCTGGAGCTGGGAAGGCCCTGTCTGCCTTCCACAATGCATCCCATCCCCCCACACGGTCAGAGGCTTGCTACCTGAAGCAGGAATTATGAAGGTTAGTGGAAGTTGCTTTCAGGGTTGATGATTCTGTCCTAGCTACACTCAAGCCTGAGGGTCCTAATGCTCTGTTCAGGAGGAGGTGCGTGATACATTCCCTTGAAACCCACCTGGGGCCTCCTTGCTTCTCTGCAGCCAATTCTGTCTCTGCTGACCCATCCCAGGCTACAACTCTTGGCCTCCCAGGTGAGCAGCTCTGCAAGTCCTCGGTGCACAGGCCTCAGCCCTGAACTTCCCCTTGTAGCTCTCCCATGACCACTTCCTCTGTGGTCTCATGACCACCACCACTGCTGACCAGCTCTCAGCAAACGTCCCCAGATCCTCCATGACAGTTAGACTTTATTTAAAAGGAACAGTTTTCTCGAAATGGAATCTGTTACCTGGCACTCAATTTATATTGACTATGCAAGTTTTTCATGAAAATCATCAGAAGTTGTATACCTTTGGCCAGGCGCAGTGGCTCACACCTGTAAACCTAGCACTCCAGGAGGCCGAGGAGGGAGGATTGTTTGAGCTGAGGGGTTCGAGACCAGCCTTGGCAAGAGTGAGACCCCGTTTCTACTTAAAATAGAAAAAATTAGCCATGCGTCATGGCACGTGCCTGTAGTTCCAGCTACTTGGAGGCTGAGGCAGGAGGATCGCTTGAGCCCAGGAGTTTGAGGTTGCTGTGAGCTATGATGACACCACTGCACTCTATCCAAGGGGACAGAGAGAGACTCTGACTCACACACACACACAAAAAAGAAAGTTGTACATCTTCAGCAGAGTAGGTCCAAGTTTTGCTGAGCCTGATCTGGGTGATACGAAATTAGACGCAGGGCCATGCAGGGCCATGTGCGTGAGGAACCTGTCCTGCGGCTGAGGTCAGCACCTCCGTGGGAACTGGGGCCCAGGGGAGCAGAGTGAGTCCTCTGCAGCAAAACGACCTCTCAGTTAGGATGAACTCCCACTGCCAGGCCGGGTCATTTGCGGGAGAGCACGACTATTGGAGTCAGAAGGGCCTGGGTTCGCATACCCACTGTGTCTCTGCTTGCTTTGTGAACTTGAACATAAAGTTACCTACTCTTATTATGCTTTGGTTCCCTCTCTGGGAAAAAAAAGAGATAACAATGTATATTGCATGTGTGTACTGTGAGGACCACAGAGACGCTGTGTAACTCACACGGTGTTTAATACTATTCACTGACTGGCTCACCGATCACACCCCCATTCAACAGCTTTCACTGCATTGGGTGCATGCGATTGAAATCTACCTTACATAAAGGCAAGTGAGTTACCAGCTTGCCAAACATTAATAGTAACAGGCAAAGAACATGCCTATTCATATAGTCGAGGGAAGTATAAATGTATAAAAGCAAGATGCAAAATAGAACCACATTTATTCTAAACCAACGGCTCTCAATTATTCTACTTCAATGTACCGGGGGACACAACCCACTCCGGCTGACAACAATGGCTTTATGCAACAGCAGTAGAGGAGGACAATTTGCAAAGCTCCCGGTGCTTCTGGCCTCTAATGGTACAGCCTATAGACCAACCCCTGTAACCCACCCCCGGTTCCATTTGAAAATCACACTCCACAAGAATTCAGGCAAAATACTGAATTTATTCAGTTGATTTGACCAATCACATTGGACAAAAGTGTTGGGTTTCATTAGCATAATGTAAAAACATACTTTCAACAGGACTACTTACATATTTTACAATGTTAAATATATATTTATATGAAAGATTCTTGAAAGCATTTGATATAAAACATACACAGTATGCTATTTTAACATACAAATGCTTAAAAGAAAATAGAATCGTAAGAATTATAAAAGTGGCATCATCAATAATTTACAAAATTTTTATTTTTCTTAAAGGTCACATTCTCATCCTTTGGGATGTACAGAAATTATGTGGTTTACACAGTTTTATCCACATTCAAAAACATCACGTTTTGAATGTTTTAAGCATAGCATGTACAGTACAAAATGTTTCCATAGGAACATAACAGAAACTGTCACTAGTGACCTGCTGTCAGATGACTCCTAATTCATCAGTTAGCCATTTTTGACACTAGTCCAGCTTATTGGTACAATATTCAAGTTGTTCCATTCACCCAAAACACAATGAATTCAATTTACACCAGAATCTACCAACAAAGGCTCAAAGAGTTATATAATATACACCAAGATCCTATACTTAAATAAGAACCAAGAATAGTAATTTTGGCTAATATAGTACCCTTGTGATTAGTATTTTTAAAATTTTGAGCAAAGTACACAGTGAATGGAATCAGTCAGCAGAAATGATCCTTCTCTGAACTCTTGACTTCTTTCCTTGGAGTCACACCACCTGAGAAATGAGAACCTTGAGACGTGGTCTACACCAGAGTAGCTTCACAAATTAAATACAGAGTCACATTCATGAGTCATCGGAGCCACACCGTCCCCTAATAAATGGCATAATTCACTATACAGAGCCACCAGGTAGAGTCAGCAGAACCAACTTCCAGGAGATAAATGCTGTCCCAGTTTAGAGCAAATGCACCATTGTTCAGCCATATTCGAGTGTCGGGGGACCCCGAACAAGGTTGAAATAGCCAGCCAGGGCTCCGAGGTCTATGTAGAGAGAACGCTGTCTCTTCAGCATCTCAGATTCCTCAGTGCTTCCGGTACATGAAGCATCTGAAAAGGGAAAGACAGAAAAAATAAAAAATGAGGATCAGATAATATGTCAAATAATAATACCTGTTCTGCCTGCAAAGAAATCTTCCAGGGCCTAATGAAACAATGTTGAAGCTCTAAAGCTTGGTCTTTGAACACTACAGGCAAGTTCGTGTAATGTAACGTACAGACCAAGAGTTCAAACAGGAGTCCATGAAGACAAGAAATTAATTAGAAACCCTGACATATTTTCCAAGAGCCCAGATGGTTCTCTTTAAATATGGAAAAGCCAGCAGAAAAATGCAAACAAGTGTTCCAGGCTTGACATCCGGGTTTGGACCTAAATGGATTAAGAAGGCCACAGATAGTTTTAAAAAAATGGAAACCCCTCTCCACACATAGTCAATGCTCCTGGAATGCATATGCAACTTTCTTAAATGGGAAAGGTTCACAGCCAGCAAAGAGATTCCAAGCAGAGAGAGACAGAAATGCAAGTTGACTTCAAACTCAGTATTTCATCTGTGCAGGGCAGTGCCGCGATGTTTCCAGCCAAGGACCGGAGCCGTTTACCATAAGTGAATTAAGCAAAACCCCATGCTTTACCAACAGCAAAACCGTCATGCTCAATTTGTTTCTGCAGCCAAATGTTGCAATAAAGCAAGTTTTAACAAAGCAAGTCAGAGGCAATTTCTAATGACTATATTCCCTAAATTTGCACTGA
The DNA here is from genome assembly GCA_004363605.1 of Indri indri. Taxonomy (NCBI): domain Eukaryota; kingdom Metazoa; phylum Chordata; class Mammalia; order Primates; family Indriidae; genus Indri; species Indri indri. Next base: position 15,997 of record RJWJ010010733.1, on the reverse strand, counting down.
AAATGTTATAATTTGGTGGTAAATTAGCCAATCTTTTTTATTTTTTCTTTTTAAATGCTTTTGTTAATATTCTTCCTAAAATTTCTCAAACAATGTATGGTACTCAAGAAATAACTTCCTTTCTCTCCAAGTGCTTTTATCAACTATGAAATACATCAGAGGCTCGATGAGGACAGAAAAAGAAGGGAAAGAAAGGGCGTGCACGCAGCAGGGTGTCCCTACCGGCGATGTTCTCCGGAAGTTCCAGCTCCTTCCTACTCTGCAGCCTCTTGCGCTCAAAGAGGGCAGAGTCCAGACTCTGACACCGTGGCTGGTCCTCTCTGGGGGGGTTCAGGGCTTCGTGTTTTAGTAGGTCTGCTGCTCTCGGGCGGTGGTTGGGGTTCCTCTCCAGGGCAGCTTCTATCAGCTCTCTCATGCCTGGACTGCAGTCATCTGCAATGTCTTCCAGGGGAGGCGCCTGCTTGTGGATCTATCAATAAACCAGCTCTCTTAGCACCAGGGGCATGGAAATACACCCTCCGCGGGAAAGGCACTCTAGTAACAGGACCCGGAAAGTAATTTGTTTCCCAGCCCTTGCCCTGCGGCAAATGCAATTCATCACCTTAAATGAGCTTCCCTTTAATTTCCTAAGGACATTGAGTTAAACCCATCTTTTGGTTTAATGCTGTAGAAGATACATGCTAGGTCTGAATATCAGTGACAGCTTCCTATCCGTGGCCCAAAGGTCACTAGGCAAGTCACGCTGAAGCGTCTGCTCCCGAATCCATCGGTGATAAAATGGCAGCTACATGTTTCACGACAAGCCAGGCTGGTAGGAAGATCAACAATCTAACATCTTCTTTAAAAAAAGAGTGTTCAAAGAACATATACAATTTCCTTGGCTGAAAGATTTATGCTACTGAGTGGTATGTTATTGTTACATGTATAAAGGAATAGCATATAATTTACGCTCAACGCAGATTTTAATAGTAAGTTACCACTCAAATAGCAATATTTTCTTTGTAAGAATGGAGCTTCCTCTCACCGGGTAAGAACTTGCAGCTGCCGCTCATGGGTGACCATTTCACCACCGTGTCAGAGCAGCCGTCCCCAGCCTGTTTGGCGCCAGGGACCGTTTTCAAGGAAGACAATTTTTCCAAGGATGGCAGGGGAGCGGGAAGGATGGTTTCGGGATTATTCAAGCACATTACATTTATTGTGCACTTTATTCTATTATTATTGCATTATAATATACAATGAAATAATTATACGACTCACCATAGGTGGGGGACCCCCGTGTTACAGGATGAAGGGCAGCCCCTCCCCCGCCCACAGCAGGTGGACTCACCCCCAGCCCCAGCCGCGGTTGACCGCACTTACTATGTACAGGTAGGAGGGGTAGGCCGAGCGAGGGTAGCGCTTCACCCAGGGCGGGGTGCCCGTCTGCATGTGGATAAGCGTGGCCCCCAGGCTGTAGATGTCTGCTTTGGTGGAATGGCCCCTGCATAGAATTACCTCTGGGCTCATGTAAATCTGAAAAAGATGGAAACATCAGCCTGATTCCCTTCATTTGTCTGGGTTTCTATTTCCCTAATCCAGTTCCAGAAATCTCGATCATATTTATTGCACACTGCGTCCCTTCGGAAGAGAATGTCATTGTTGTGTTCCCTGAGGCTAAGGAGAAAAATGCAGGCATTCTCTGGGAACCAAGGCGGCTTTGGCTGGAGGCGTCCCTGCTGTCTGACAAAGAACACCTTTTTCTACAGACTGAACACATGGTTGATACCGCAGCAAACCAGCCTGGAACCCGGAACCCGCCTGGGACTGCCACTCCTCAAGGTGTGCAAAGCACTGATCAGGTGTAGCTAATTTTTCTATGAAAACACCAGTTCCTAACATTTAAATGAATACTGCAAACATACCTCCTCACTTGTTTGCATTAAATTGCTAAACCTCTCTTATCCGCGGTGATAAAAGGTGGCAGAAGTCTACAGTCTATTAACACCAATCCCTTGGAAGGGAAAAACTTGAAAACTAACGTGTAATGTTGTAAAAATGACCCTAAAGAGTAATTTCTATGAATACCTCTTATTTCCACCTGCCATGCAGTCCAGAGACTACATATTAAATGCATGCATATAACATAATATGCATTAAATTCATGCGTATGAACACTGTGTAAGTTCATTTGGTTTCATGAGTCAATTCTGAATAAGTAGGGCTGGTTTTATAAATAGTTTCCCTAAGAAGTGTTTGTTTCTAAACTTAGAAAAGAAAGTGAAAGATAGCGAACACCGGTGGCCAGTGATCTGTATTCACGGTGGTGCAGACATACAGCAGCTAATAATTGAACTATCAGTATTCAGCTTTAAGCAGTTTGTGTTAATATATTGTATCATGTGATCACAGAGAAGGGGGTTAGTGTTCCCAGAATATTTCCAAGTAAGTAAGTAGAGAACCGGCTTACAAAAACTGGGGAAATTGCCCTGTTTCCCCACCCTAACCCTGCTCAACTCCTTCCCACAACACACTTCCGGACTGGCTTCCTTTCTCTCAGCAAACAGGCTAAACCGAGCTCCTTGTTCTCAAACTTTCCCTGCAGCAGAGACAGAGCATTTGGATCCTGAAGACTTTCTCACTAAACATAAGCACCAAGTGAAAAAGTAAATGCACAACGTTGTAGCTACAGTCAACAATAATGTACGGTAGCAAACGTATTAAGAGGGTAGATCTAGTGTTAAGTGTTTTACCATCACAGAGTAAATTAAAAAAGAAAATAGAAACGCAGTGGGTATTACTGTCAACAGAGGACATCCACCTCCTTCCTCTCCCTGCCCCCTTCAGTAAAGTAAGGATTAGGCAAAGCGTTTTCTGTTGGTGTAACCAGCAGTAGCTGTGCACGGGTGGCTCTACCAGTTGCAAGGGATTGACACGTGGGCAGCATTTGGGGATGGCAGCCCCCTGTCCAGCCTGGTGGCCAGATGCTAACCGCAGGCAGATACCCCAGAGCTTTACGGCCCACAGCTCCTGCTTCCTCAAGCTCTACAAGACCCAGAACAGCCAGGACAGGGGGCATCAGGGCATGACGTCCAAGCGCTCTTCGGATGGCAGCCTAGAAGGTGCAAAACAGCCCTGGTGGGACCAACGTGAGGCTCTCTGAGAGTTCTGCACCTCAGGCCTGGGCACCTGAGCAACAGGACCTTCATGTCGGGACTCCCTGATGTCGGGGATTGAGCCCTTCACCTCTCAGCACATTTATTAGACAGGGAAAGAGACTGTGTGGGTATGTGATGATTCTGTGTTACCTTACAAAGGTAAAACCAAGCAGACTCAGAAGAAAGTAAGAACTTTCTTAAAAGGAGCATGCTCTAAAAGTAATTCCAATTCATTATTCACATACACTGTTTATCCTTTCTCTGCATTGTGTAACTCAAAAACAATAGAGTCAAGTATATGCTGGATTAACCCTGTACGTGTATCAAATGGTTGCAATGGAATGCTCTGCATAGCGATGCTTAGGGGGAGAGGGGGAGAGAGAGAGAGGTCACACAGGGTGACCAGTGTCTGTATGCACGAGCTATACTGCAGGGACCAGAAATCGTCTTTGGCTACACAGGAGCCCGTGATCAAGGTCTCATGTCAAGTAGACCTGCACAGTTCACTATGGCTAATTTTATCTTACTGGCTCTTTAAGCAGGAGGAGCAAAGCAAGCTTGTTGAAAGATTTCATTGGTGACTTCACGACCTTGTTCATTATCAAACTTCAGCCACTGAGGACCATACACATAGCAAACACAGGTGGAATATAGTTTATAACTATAAACATCAAAGCCAGTTTTGCACTCCATAAAAATCAATTTGCATTTGCTAAACATAACTTGATCCAAATACTATTCAGGAGTGAAAAATGTCATTATTTCATTATCCAAGCATTCTGCTAGAGGATCCCAGAAAAAAAAAACCACGTCTTTCTCCAGCATTGCAAAACTTTCAGTTTGACCACATTGCCAGGAAGAGAAAGGTATTTTCCATTTTTAATACCGTAAATACCGTGTTTCTCAAACTGGCTCCAGGAAAAAGGGTGGAATGTCACGCATCTGAACTCCCAACTAATGCCAAAACATGAAGAAACGTTTTCCAAAGAAAACACGTTGTAAGCATTAAGTCTTATTAGATTTTCTGCTTTGGTGAAGAATACTTAAGATCTCGAACTAGGCGTTCTTAAAAAAAAAAAAAATGCCTACAGTTTTTTCTTATGAATATTATTCTGCTCAAAGATGACTACCAAGAGTCCTTTCTCAAGTACTGTCTGGGAATAACTCCAGCAATACCAGCAGAAGCAGGGACTTCTGCTGCTGCCCAAGAGAGCCTTTGCTTTGAGAGAGTTAAGAAAAGGCTTACAGAATCTTGATTTGCAAGGAAGACAATTTTTTTGTCAGTGTGATCCAGTTCAGTGCAACACATACGCTCTCCAGACTAAGGGCTGCCGTCTGGTTGAACACCGAGACTGACCTGGCAACCTGGAGGCAAAGGTGCATCCTGAGACTCTCACTCTATTCCCCGTGGGCACTTCCAGCGAAGAGGGCACGGGTGGTGGGGCTTCCCCCAGTAGCGCAGAGGGGCCAGGGAGACAGCTTTTGCACCATTTACCTTCCCTATTGCATCTAACCCCAACTGATAATATATTGGTTTTATTAAAAAATTACATTGCAGTTAGACCTTAGGCTTAGACTCACAAAAAACTGGGTTCAAGTCCAGGATCTGTGCCTATCACAACCTGCTGTGAACCAAACTGTCACTCTTTCAGTCATTCGGGTAAATTTAAAATAGGTCCTCCCGCCAAAGAGTGGGGAGTGCTGGAGTGCCACCGAGGCACAGTCCTCGTCGGCTCTGACCCGTGCATCTCCCTGGTGCTCGCAGCAGCCTGCCACACAGCAGGTGCTAGACAGATGCTCGCGACATCAACCGACCAGTCAGCCCAGTATCGTGAACGCTACATTAAATGCACTTTTTGGAAGCTCATGAATGCATTTCACAGCATCTCATTTAGATTCAGCAAAGGCTTCCTTGTTCTATTTTGTTTGCATCGCAGATGAGATAAATATTATAAATATTTTCTATCTTCAAATAAGATTTTTTATGCTCATGACTTGAGGCTTATTATAGGATCCCTGGGACTAAAGATAGGCGTTTGTGGTCAGTCCTCAATAAATGTTAATGACCATGACAATTTAGACTGTGATTGAGCCAACACTCAGTGAGATTAGTTATATCAGTAAGACAGTTGCACAATATATTAGTTCTGTTAAAACGTTACATTGCAGTTAGACTCAGAAAGAACTGGGTTCGGGTTCAGAGTCTGTCATTAGCTCAGTAACTTTGGACACTTTCTTTTAATTTCTTCAAGCTTATATTTTCTTTATTGGAAAATGGAAATAATAACAGTATCTGCCTATACTAATATTTACCAATAACTGTGTTGTTAGGATTAAAAAATATAATTCATTTAAAGTGCTGAACTTAATATAAAGTTAACTATAATTCCATAATTGCTTTTAATGCTGAAAAATGGATATAATCCATTTTGACATTACATTGTTTACAAATGCTTTATATTATATAAAAATAGACATTATGAATATTATATAAGTAACACAGAAAAAAATAATAACATGCTAAACTTAAGTATTTGGCACAGAGCAAGTGCTCATTAAATTTGTTCCATTAATAATAATGATTTAATGCAATGATTTTCTTTCAGCTCTTTGTCTTTCTTTCCCATGGTAATTCTCGAATATTTTTTTCTTTTTACTCTTAATAGTAACCATTTTTGTGTGACTATAATTACCTCTGTTCCTCGGAGGTCCTTAGGAAAATAGATATCTTCAGTCATTTGAACACTTAGGCCAAAATCCACCAACACGGCTTTTGTGGACATGAAAACAATGTTGCTGGCTATAATGAGAAGAACATTTTTAGAATAAAATTTTCTATATACTCATACATAAAGCGAAAACGTTATCTAAAACAATAATGAGTCCCAAATCAGAAAAGATTAAAATGCTTTCCCTAGTGGGAGGGTGTATCTTATTCAAAAGAGGGGGATGGTTTTTGGTGAGAGTTTGGGTGAAAATCAACTTCAGATCAGTCAGGGGTTCGGCCGATGTGGGTGTAAATGATCACGTCCATTAGTGATGCTCAAAGGGCTCGGGTTTCAAATTCTGAGATATACACATGCTATAATCAAGCCACTTTGCTAAAACAGTAAAATAAAACACCCGTTTTTTTTTTCCCCAGTAAAAGTTGGGCCAGTCCCAATTCGGCCCTCGCTATTAAGGGTCACAGTGGGTCTCTCTTGTCTATTTCTCCGCCACATCTGACTCCTGGGAAGGAGTCACTGAATGCTTGTGTGATGACATGTCTCAGGGCATTCCGGGGAAGGAAGCTGGGCCCGGCCCCAATCCTCCCTGCCGCTGGGGGTCTTCAGATGGCAAGGAAAAGCCCACTGCCTTCTAACTAGTCTCTTTGAGCCAAAAGGCCCACATCTAGAGATACTCACGTTTAATATCATGGTGAATCACTTTCTTTGAGTGTAGAAAATCAAGTCCCTTAAGCACATGCTTTGTCACCCAAATGATTTCAAATTCCCTCATTGGTCCACAGCTTTCCAGTTTCTCCAGAACAGACCCTCCCTCTCCTGCTTCCATGAAGAGATGGACAGTCTCGCCCCACAGGACTGCGCCATATAACTCAGCGATGTTTTCGTGCCGGAAGCAAGCCTGGATTTCCACATCGGATGGCTTGAATTGATCTACTGGGATCTGGAACACAGAAATATGAGGAAGATGCTAAGTAATCTTAGAAATACGTGATATAGGTCAATGCACAAACCAGAAGGCAAATAAACGTGACCTGCGTGACACTGGACTGCCCAGTTACAATAATGTTCACCTCAGACCTGCCTTTACGTGGTATCAGCTTTAGGTAAAAAATTCAAAACAAGAAAATAAAAAAAACAGTACAGGGAAGTATTATTTTAATTTAGAATATAGAAATCCAACCAAAGTCGTAAAATCATGAATGAATCAAAACAGAGAGAATTTCCTCTCAGACACAAAATTTCCAAGGCACTTAGACTTTAGGATGTATTTTCAACATTTCAACTTGTTGTGAGATAAAAATGAAGTCTTTGGTCCCACAGTTCATGCTCTAGCAATGCATTTAAAATAAGCACCAGTGAGCCATTCTTCCCATGGAAAATCAGATAGTTAGTAATAAAGAAAGAAGTAGCACTTTCATTGCAGATAGACTTGGAAATATCTCCAAAATAGTGTTAGGTGAAAAACGCAAGATGCAGAAGTGCATATTTTATATGCCCATTTGTATAAAGTTTTTAAACTGAACACACACATTTGCATAGAAATTCCTGTGAAGAGTACAGAAGAACCCACATACAGTAGTTGCCTCAAGGAAGGGGACCTTATCCTTTTGAATGTGTTTGGGGTTTTTGATCATCCATATGTTTTTCTTTTTTAAGAAAAAATACAATTTACAAGTTAAATATAAGGACTATGAGGAAACAAAACCCACAAAGCTATTGTATATTCCCTGGCTTTTGGGGGTGAAACTGAAAAACAGGACACTGTGGTTGTAAATCTTTGCAAAATGTCTCCAGATTTTTAAAAACAATTTGAACATGTATCCTTTAAATGTAAGCTTCAAATGGCTTACTGTAACTCTTCTTGTTTTTTTCCTTTTAATAACAGTCTAGCAAATCTTTACAAAGGAATAAATGAAGCCAACATATTGTTGGTCTTTTAATTATGATATGAGAGACTGAGACGTAATATTCAGCAATTATTTTTTTATTTTTGTTAAATCGAAAGTGAGCGTATTTTCATTTGCTGCACTTTTAAAAAATTTAATTAAAGCAAAACAGACATACATAAAAGTGTAACAATGATGTCAAACTTGGTGAATCATCAACTGAATGTACAAATGTAACCTCCATCTAAATCAAAAAACAGAACCCTACTAGCACCCAAGAAACCACTTCCTAGTCACTGTTCCCCAAGAGAATCCACTGTCCTGACATCCAGTAGCATGGGTTTGTTTTGCCTGTTTCTGTCCTTTACATAATAGAATCTAATATAGTAGATCTTTTTTATGTGTCTGGCTGTTTTGACTCAACATAATGGTTATAAAATTCATCTACACTATTATAGCTGTAAATCATTTATTCTCTTTGCTGTCCAGTAAGTACTCCACTGTGTAAATATATCCTATTCCAGCATCTGGGAGGTTTCAAGTTGCGAATCGTGCTGATATGAACATGCTAGCACATATTAATAGCTTTTAGTTTTGGGGGACCACGTGGACATGCCTCTGTTGAGTGCACCTACAGGAGAAGAACTGTTGGGTCATAGGGTGTGTAAATGCTCAGCTTAGGTAGATACAGTTTTCCAAAGTGGCAGCACCTTAGCAGTTACTGTTTAATAAGACAGGATGGGGTCTTTTCAATAATTGGTATATTTAAATTCAGCCCGTTAAATCTGCAGTCCTGAGAAGACTTTCTCCTGTTCAGTTTCTGCTTCTCCGCCTAGCCCCCTCCCCAGCGGGTGGGAGGAAAGGAGCCACACACAGATTTGCTCCTACACTGCAGGGTAGCTCCCCTCCACATTAAGTCAGCGCTAAATAAGCACTTTCCTTTTAATCATCTGGATTAAAATCAACTAGGCTCCTAAGCAGAGATTTAGGGGCTGAATGGCCCCAGGTAGCAAACAAATCCAGAGAAACAAATGCTCTGGGGCAAAGCACTGTTAGACAAGATCCAGTCAAAGGGTGAGAACCTTTGGTTAATGCAGATGAACACACAAAAGTCAGAATGCCAAACATGCAGTGTGGGTGTCTGGTTAGAAAACACATACCAGTTTACACGCCATCCTCTTCTTTGTCTTTATATCTTGTGCTAAGTACACTTTTCCAAAGGCCCCTCGAGGAATGAAATCGGAGCCAATATTCCTGTAAGTCAGTTTCCAAGGGATCAGGAGAACATCCGAGTCTATTTGGTAGCGTCCGTTTTGGGGAGTGATGACCTGCCACAAAATAAAAAATGCAGGAGGGTGAGAATTTCAGTACAGTTAGCTTTCTCTAAGACCCTCCCCCATCCCCATTTGGAAATTGGTTATTTTCGAAGCACTTTTATACACAGTGCTTGAAATTGATGTCACTGAGTCACTGTAACACTGTATAGAGACTATATTTAGAGCTTGAGCAAGTCAGAGAAAGCATGTAACAGACACACATCCCTGGTCAGACCTGGTCATATTTCCATCTACTCGTGAGTAATTCACTGCCAAATAGAACTTAAAAAATGATTTATCTAAGGGAGCATGACTGCAGCGACCGAGAGGCTGAAAATAAAGATTGCGTAAATAGGAACCGTGCCTGTGGGTTGACGCGTTTCTATTCAAACGTGTGAACCTGTTAGTCCGCATAGCTGTTACTCATACATGATGCACACGGAGGGAGCGTGGAAATTAACTGATGATCACGAACGATTCTGGAAAACAACGTGTTACGCCAGAGCTATGAGCTGACAATGCTATGTAAACAAAGTAAGGGCAGAATTGTTTCTCATCTGCTTACTCATGTAATATCCACTGTGTGCATAATAGGTGCCAGGCACCGTGTTTGGTAGAGGAGGCCACCGTGAACGTGAGACAGGTGACCCTGACCACCGAGAGTTCACCAGCAAGGAGACACTTAGAACTAGAGGTTTCAAAACCAGTGAACTCAAAAATTAAAAGGCATATCCCAATACCAATGCGGGTTACATGTGTGTGTGCATTTGTCAAAACTCATCAAATTGGACGTTTAAGATCTGTGTATTTTACTCTACATAAAGCATATCTCCATTTTAAAAGAGGAAAAAAATTAAGAAAAATAATTATAACGAAATTTAAAACAAATTAATATGGTAGTCCACAGAAAATACAATCTGGAATATGTGCCTATAGAATGTCTAAAGAGTTCTTTCAAGGGATAAAGAGTCTCAGGAATACCAGTTTTTCCTAAACGTAATCAGTAATACTACAGCTTCAGATTATGGATTCAGGAATTATAAAACTGTCCAAGGGCCAGCCTTGGTGGCTCATGCCTATAATCCCAGCACTTTGGGAGGCCGAGGTAGGAGGACGGCTTGAAGCTAGGCGTTTAAGAGCAGCCTGGGCAACACAGCAAGACTCATCTCCACAAAAAAAATTTTTTTTTAAATGAGTCTGGCATGGTGGCGCATGCCTGTAGTCCTACTAGCTACTCAGGAGGCCAAGGCAGGAGGTTTGCTTGAGCCCAGGAGTTCAAGGCTGCAGTGAGCTATTACGATGCCACTACACTCCAACCTGGACGAAGGAATGAGACCTTGAGTTATTTCAAGTACACAGGAGCTGCCGGGGAACGTGAGCCAAATTCCCAAATCCACCACATAGGAAAAGAATGACCTCCTGATTGACATGCAGATGCACGGATGGGACTCAGCACTCGGGCTGCGGCCACGGGAGTAGCTGTAGTGACTGTGAGGACCATTCATCCAGCGCCATCACGGCTAATTTTAGCTACACATCTCACGAACAGATGTGTCCACTATTAGGGAACGAAGCAGAGAATAACTTTAACGCCTAGAAATGTGAAGTCACTGTATTTAAAAACTAAATATTTACTGAGTGCTTCTGCTGTGCGGGACCTGGCACGGGCCCTAGAGAGAATACGGTCAATACAGACCACAGTTTTGCTTTGTTTGAAATATGACTTCCTTTCAAGAAGTGTGTCACCTCTAGTTGCCGGGGGCCTCTTTTTGCAGCATGCTGGAAACACAGTGAGCGTGGTCCCTTTGCACGTTTAGACAGAACCCTGCTCACGGCACTTAGTCACACGGGTTTCCTGCTCCCTTCTTGTTATTAAATATTTATAGACCCGACTTCGGCACACCCTGCAGTTATCCATCTCAGTGTTTACGTCCCCTCCATGAAAGTTTCATCCAGGCTAAATTTGTTATAACACAACCTGACCCAGTATCCGCCCACTCTGTCCAAGACGGCCGAGGATGACAATAGCAGCGTATCTGAGAGCTGTTAGTAATTGCGGCACGGCACGGTGCTCGGTACTTGAACACATTGGCTCATCAGAGCCCACGGCGAGCCTCTGAGGCAAGTACCGTTCTCATCTCCATTTCACAGATGAAGAAACTGACTAGTTTGCTAGTTGGTGTCAGAGCTAGGATTCGAACTCGGGTTTGTCTGACCCCAAAGCCACAGCTCCTAGTCTTTGGGTGAGAGTCTTTTTTCTTCCATAAGGCTATACTTAAAGCTGAGGTATGATGAAAACCCAGTTATTAAAAGCCTGGTGACTAAAGTAACCCGGTTATTTATATGTTTACATACTGACTGAGCACACCTCAGCCTTCTCTCCTTTACACGAACTACTGCAAGTTTCCTCACCGGTGCATCCCGGGGACCTCCCCTGCATGCCTCACGCTTTCCCCAGGGCTCCCCTGATGCTGGGACCTGAACCTCCCGCTGCCAGTCCCGACAGCTTGCAGTTCTGCCGAGTCCTTGGTTCTTCCTCTAGCCTCAGACTGTCTCTATCTGCATTTGAGATGCCTTTTTTTCTCCTTTCTAAGGACCCACCAGTCAATCTTAGGGAACTCTATGTTGTTTATCTCTGCCAATTCTTCGACGTACCAAAGCCATCTTTAAATGCAGACATTAGAAACAAACTTCCTATTTCCTCATCCAGATCACTGTCATCTATGCTAACCTGGGCCCCAGAGCAGCACTTAAGTAAAATTCTTAGGTATTTTAGTAAGAACAAATTCTGTAAGCAGCCTGTGTGTGATTATGGCTGCTAGGAAACAGGTGTGATCTTGGGTCCCACTAACGCAGGCGTGCTATCTAGAACAAAGGCAAAGCTGACGCGGTCTTACTCCACTGGCCACAACAGATGTGTCCCCATGTTCAAAGTCTGGGATGTAACACGGGCATTGATGTAGGATTGAGTTCAGAGGGCACTACCCAGGTGACGAGGAAAGATAACGCTACAACACAAATGTTCACGAAAGAAGAGAGACGATTGGGGGAACGTGCAATTTTTAAAATATTGGAAGGACTGTCATAAGGACAGGAAATAACAACGGTACGCAACAACTACCATGATTGCGCACAATCATTAAACACTTGCTGTGTGCAAGAAGGTCACACACTGCAAGTGTGTTTATTATTTGTTCCCCAAAACAACCCTATGGAGTAAGTGCTATGATGTTACCCATTTTACTGATGGGTAAACTGAAGCATAAAGGAGCAAAAAAACAGCCCAGGTCACACAGCTAATCCGTTTCAGAGCTGCGCTCCATACCCAGGAGATTCAATTCACTCAAAGGTGTGCAGGCTTCACCACTATGCATCGGGCACACCTTTTTTATAGCAAAAAAAGTAGGACTCAGACTAAGAGATCAGAGATGGATTTTCAGTTCCATATAAGGAAGAATTTTCTTACAGTCAGAACTCAGCAAATATGAAACTCGATGCGCCAGAAAGGGATGAGCTCCTGAGCCCAGATCTTCAAGCACAGGCCAAAATTCTCCACCAATTATTGAACAAGACGAATGGCGTGGTTCGAGTATCAGACAGAGGGCTGGACTCAAATATCTTTAAGGTTTTTTCAACCTTAAAAGAAGAAGGTGGGGAAGCCATGACTCCATGACTAACCCCTAAGGAACGTCTTCAGCATCTCACACCCACAGCTACGAGTAAATCCTTCAGGGCCCTTGAGCTCTCCGTAAAACCACGGAGACTCGAGTGTTTGGGACCCATTTTAGATTATTCATCCCCGGCTCAGGTCGTGAGTCAGCATAGATCGTAGCGCTCTTACACAAAGCCATTCTTAGGTTCGTCTCCTGAAGCTTCTTCCCCAGGTCTTGCTGGATAATAGCAGAATCTTTAATAAATATTTTAGAAAAATAGCGCATACTTATACACACACGAATTACCACCCAACATCCCTATGCTTCAGGATATTTTTGTAATTCCTGGTTCTCCATCCTGTCTAATTAACTCGCTGGCACTGTGGTTCTTGGCTGCCTCAACACACCGGGTGCCTCCGGGCCCTTGCACATGCCGTTCCCTTCATTTGGAACGCTCCCCACTTCATCTGGCTGACTCCAGCTCCACGTTTCAGACCTTGGCTTAGGCTGCAATCCTTCTTGGGAGGCTGTGCTGAGATTCTCCCTTCCCTCTACCCACACTCGTGGCCGTGAGATTCTCAGAGCAAGAGCAGCGTATTGTACTGCAATGGCTTTCTCACCTGCCTCCTGCATGCACCCCACAGCGCCTCCCAGGGGCACAGACTGCTCCACGTTGCGTCTCTAGCTCCTGGAAAAGCACCTGTTCTGCTGTAGATGCCCTAGCAAATGAGTGGGTGAACACTCCAATGAGAGCTTTCCCCCCTTGTGTGGATATATTGTATAGATGGATTTTACCTCGGAACCAATCTGTGTGGGATAATTAGCTGTTATTTCCAAAGCCAAGAGACAGACGGCAGCAAAGCAAGCCCAGAAGAGTCAAGTGTTGGTAAGGCAGTGGGGAGAGGATGATAGGAAGAGAAAGGTCTTGAAAACGGGTGGTTCCAAGAGCACCACTGGGGATAAACAGGAGTCAAAAGCAAACCCTGCGTCCTTCACCGTCCTGTCTCGGGTTGGGTGTGATCAGAGGTGACATTCCCAGGCCATTATTTATGAAGCACAGAGCTCTGATGGGTTACTAGCAGTCAGGGGCTGTATCTGATCTTTAATGTCAGTGACAGGACAGTCAACCGCAGAGCTGAGCTACGTAACCTGGCACTTCAGAGCCATCGACCACAGGGTCTACTTGCCTAGTGAAGCCAGGTCTATATTCCTGTGCATTTTAAGGACCTCTTCTTATTCCAGTGTTTTTTAGCCTTCTTGTTTTATATTTTATATTCTCAATCATTTCTTTAAATAAAAAAATTTTTTTAAGTTTTTAAGATCCCTGCCTTTATGATATATCCTATTCTTAAATTTTCTCCTTAATTATGCACTTGTTCACTCACAGAGCGTTGGCTCGTGGCAGGTAATGACGACATTTACTCTCACCCTTTGCTGATAAAATCTTCTCTTCCTTTTCATGAATGTCTTAGTTTCTCTCCCTTTCCACATTAGATTTTCTGGTCCCATTTCTTAAAAACTTCAGGAAGCTCTTTCTTTGCATTCCTTATAATTTTCCTGAATTTCCTTTCGTACTTTCCCAGTGTAGCTCTGTAGCCCATCTCTTACCGGTCAGGGGAATGGCCAAATATACTTAAATCTCTGCATATTAATGAGTAACAACCATTTGTTTATTCTGCAATTTTTCATTTAAGATACTCATTGTAACAAACATGTAAAAAACGAGAGAAATACATAATTATGTTTCTCATTACAGACATATATATTACTTTGACCCAAAGTTCTCCAGCTATTCTTTAGCTAAAAAAACCAAGTATTGCTCCTAATTCAAACTATTACTTCCCATTTATAAAAAAAAAGTAATATTCTGAAGGTAAAATACTTAGCCAACTGTTAAATACAGCTTGGTGTATCCAGACCAAAACAAGTCACACCACAATGCAAAAGGTAATCTTGTTCCATATTGAACTCCACTGGCTTCTAACAAAACAATTCACTACATAGCTGACCTAAATTACTGTGTTGTTCTTAATTAAATGAGTGTGGTATGCAAAAACAAAGCAAAACAAAATAATCAGGTACTTTGTCTGGACTCTTCACTCATTCAGAACTGCATCCCCTCAACACTAGCCGTTTTGCCAGACACACCAAAGAAAAAGGAATCACTTTCATCCACAAACATGTTTTGCAAGTTATCACCTACTCCTTCGCAAATTGTTCTTTTTAAAAAAAATTAGATTACCTTTAGCCAGCACCTACATTCACCTCTGACACACTAAAAGCCTGACAGAATCCCAGGCACACCTAAACACATCACCTGATCTACTATTGTGGCAACAAAGTGTTGCCACATTATTCTGAATTATTTGCATACTTGGGATAACTAAGCAAATGTATCATTTGTCATTCATACTTTGCCAATTAAAGAGAGTGAATCTGTGGATAGCTATTTACTGCCCACAAACTACATTTTTGCAAGAAGTTACAGTAGTCAGTATACATTTCAAGTATACATATAGTAGCCAGTATGACATTTCAAGATGCAACAAGGAGCAAATAATTCAGCCTTCAAGAATATTAGTTAGAGACAAAGTGTTTATTCCCCTCTCAGACACCGTATTCTCATTAAGCCTTTCTCTTCTGCACAACTGATGAGATTTTAAGTGAATTGTTAAAATAGGATATATTTCTCTTCATTACCTATTTGTAGACTACTACTAAAATATGGTCAAGACTCTTTAAATGGGACTCTTAATGAAGACCTTTTTTTGCATCTTTAACATGGAGGTGATTCTTACTGATGATTACGTTTTTAAAAATCATACCTGGCAGCCAGTCTAAGGCAAGTTCAAGTGCCACTCTGCATTACACGAAGCTGAGTTAGTAAAGCTGTGCACACAGCACTCAACTGAGCAGAAGAAAACATACCATATTTAATAAAATTCCAGATTCTTGTGGTCGGTGTCCATAAAAATGCTTTGCAGTGTTGGATATGTGGTTTGCAAAAGCAAGCAAATCCTCCACAGTTCCATATCTGA
The DNA here is from genome assembly GCA_004363605.1 of Indri indri. Classification (NCBI taxonomy): domain Eukaryota; kingdom Metazoa; phylum Chordata; class Mammalia; order Primates; family Indriidae; genus Indri; species Indri indri. The sequence continues at coordinate 244 of RJWJ010010733.1, read as the reverse complement.
CCGACGACAACCAAGGCACCTCTTGGCCACTGAGCAGCAGAGAGTCAGAACGCTCCTCGTTTTGATTGCTGTCTTGACACATGGTCATCAGACCAGGTTCGTACACTGCCGGCTCCTCATTTACATAAAGATTTTCCATAATGTCTATCACCTCGGACATGTTTAAATGTTTAATTAATAAATCGATTTCTTCTTTATTGTCACTTCCAGTGCTCATGTACTCCATCACTGTTGCGCTTTCTGC
>RJWJ010010732.1:31106-46318 GCA_004363605.1 Indri indri | reverse complement strand
AATATGTAATATGCTACAGTTAAATGGCAGATAAATGACTCAAAAACTTGAAACATTTTTAGAATAGAAAATCAAAGTCATGTTCAAATGGATTTTTCTTTTCTAATTCTTTTTAAGTGTATTAGAATTGTGTATTTTGTATGCCAGTAGTTATGTTTACCTGAATTAATAATATAAAAATAAAAATCATCAAGGACAAAATATCAAGGGCTCAATATTGTCCTATTAATATTAATGTCAATTCTTTAAGACTGAAAAATTGCCCTGTATCTTATTGACTTGATTATGTCTGGACTTTGCTTTTATAATTAAATTCTGAAACAACTCATTGAATGGTTCATTCTTCAGTGGTGCTTTCATTAAATTTGCCTTTTCTCAATGTCTATAACTTTCAGTGTCAGATTATCTGCTGCCTTTGAAGCCTAAACTCAATAATGTTAATGGTAATATTTTATTTGTCTCCAAAAAGTCTGTCCTGTGTGTGAGAGGCAAATAGCTTAGAATAGCAGGGATGGAAGGTACTTTGAAAGATTACCTGCAATCCAGCCTTCAGAGTACCAGTAATGGCCATTAAATAAAAACCTAGTATCTTTCTTTATGAACACCTGGTCATTGGCTTTCTTTAATCTAGCTGGCCATAGTGAAGAGCAATGCTATAAAGAAAAAGTATTAATATTTGAGTATTTTTTTAATGTATGTATTTTTAAAGTCTTTTATCCTTTGGAAAATTGCTTTATTACCCTTTTTATGTTGGGAATTATCATGAATAGATTTTTCTTTCACGTAACATAATTGCGTGAATATTTTTCTAAAAATGCAGATTATCTTCTAGTGGAAAGTATGATGAGTTTTTAATAATATAGGAAATTTAGACAATAAAAGCTAAGAATTAAATAGATATCGCAATATGGTATTTATTACTTCTGGAATATTTAAACATTAAAATATTTTAAGTAAATAACTTATAGAAATATTTTAGGACATTGAGTAAAAAATCTGTTTACTTTTCAAAGGTTACAAGACATGTGCCTATGTATGTGTGCATGTGTATAACTAATTTTTATCAATTGAAGCAGAAAGGAATGTGTTGTTGACCTTTAAGGAATACCCCTCAAGAATATAAAATCCTTAAAGTACTAATGTACTAATGAATAATCAAGCTCATTGAAAAGTAAACTGCTTTATAAATTACTATGAATATTTTATGGTTTTATTTCTCAAGTCTTTTCTTTATGGTAGAGAGTAGGTGGTCTTAAATAGTTGCATGAAAGCTCTATTGACAAAATGTTATTTCTAACTTTTCCTTTTTGGTAGCCAGAAACTGGTTTAGAAGATTTAGAAGACACTGATGTATTGTCACTCATACCTCTGTCAATTGCTTGCTTGAATTATATCCACTTTATGTATTGATAATTAGTAGTTATTGATAACTTAGTTTTTGTTAAGTACTGACTGTCATAAATAGATATTTGCCACTAATAGAAAATGTGTTTGGGTTTCATAAATATGTCTATTGCTGGCTTTATTCAAAATCTTAACATGGATACTGACAAAGTTCTTCGTGACACTAATGTTAATTCTGTAGTAGAATTTCAAAGAAAACAATTTACACTTATATTGTCTGTTACCATTTAAAAAATCACTTTGATTTTTTAATAACTACCCCATAAAGTAGGCAGGCAGGCTTTTTATTAGCCTCATTTTGGCAAATGGAAAAAGTGAGGCTCAGAGATCAAGTAACTTGCCCCAAGGTCACACAGAAGTAGAGTCAAAATTTGACCCTAGGTTTTGTGTTTGAGATTCCTCTCCACTATAATGCATCCTTCTCTGTATACTTACCTTCCTCATCCTCCCAGTACCCTACAATGGTAATATAGGGATCAGAAACCTAAGAGCAAATTCCAAACTTAAAAAAACTCCTCATCTACGTGCCTAGTGGTGTGCTAAATCCTACGATAGTTAAATACAGTTTATGCTCCTCATTTCTTCAGTCATAAGCAACTTGAGAAACTGCATATTACTGCCTGGCACAAGGTGTAACCCATCTTTTAACACTGCTACTTGTGTTTTCTTTTAACGTGGAAAACTTGGTTGTCTTTTAGTATAGATAGTAATACACAAAAAAGAAAAACACTTTTGAAGAGAATAATATATTTTATGACACATTTAAAAATTTTATTGTGCTAGAAAGAGTTGAATGTTATTTTGATCCTTAAATAAAATGAGCTTATTATTATTTTGTCCAAGGCTGTTCTACTGGTTCAAATTTGTCATTTTGGCTTTACAGCAGTTAGAAGAAAAAAGTGAAGATCAAGAAGACAAGGAATGTTTAAAACAAGCAATAACAGCTTTGCTTAATGTTCAGAGTGGTATGGAAAAAATATGTTCTAAAAGTCTTGCAAAACGAAGACTGAGGTGAATATTTTCACTTTTTAAAATATCTTCCTTTTTACCCTGAATATTGTGGTATAAATTCAGGGATCCCAGTTCCCTCCTCAAGTAAACAATGAAGAAAATAGTTTTAGTGACAAGCCTGGTCTTTCAGAGGAAGTGACATCAAAGCCAAGAGAATTGTTATTGTTTGAAAAACCTTTCATATTTGTGCATTTTCCTTGCATACTCCCAGACAAGACCTCCTGAGAATCAACTGGTAAGCTAAAGGAGAGATAGACTAAAATGTATTGGGTAGATTTGTGTCAGCATCATTGTTCTGTCAAAGTAAAATTAATAGTGTCCTTTATTTTAGGGATTTTTTAACTCGAGGCATTAATTTAGATAACATTGCTTCCACTTTCCTAATTATAGTACGTGCTACATGTTTTTAGTTTTGGGTCTTGTCTGTTTAAACACTTCTGAAGAATTTATTTTAATCTTTTAAATTAGTTTTTTCACTATATTGGGCTACTTTTTAATATTTGTCATTCTAAATATTTAGTAGCCAAGGTAGAAATAATCATTCTGTAGCTGAATTTATAGGGCAGAATTTTGTCAGTAGTCAATGTTTCTTTTAAAGCACTGAAAAAAAATTTCTGTGTTGCTTTAATTTCCAAAATTGTGTGATTCTGTAACACTAATATATTTGGGGAATTGGTGAACACCTTATCAGTGTGACTTTTAAAAAGGTACTTTTACACTATCCCTTATCTACGTGAATTCTAGAGTCTGTCATCTGTGTACTAATAATGTCTTTCCTTTGCCCCAGTGAATCTGCATGTCGGTTTTACAGTCAGCAAATGAAGGGGAAACAACTAGCAATCAAGAAAATGAACGAGATCCAGAAGAATATTGATGGTTGGGAGGGAAAAGACATTGGACAGTGTTGCAATGAGTTTATAATGGAAGGAACTCTTACACGGGTAGGAGCCAAACATGAGAGACACATATTTCTCTTTGATGGCTTAATGATTTGCTGTAAATCAAATCATGGGCAGCCAAGACTTCCTGGTGCTAGCAATGCAGAATATCGTCTTAAAGAAAAGTTTTTTATGCGAAAGGTACAAATTAATGATAAAGATGACACCAATGAATACAAGCATGCTTTTGAAATAATTTTAAAAGATGAAAATAGTGTTATATTTTCTGCCAAGTCAGCTGAAGAGAAAAACAACTGGATGGCAGCATTGATATCTTTACAGTACCGGAGTACACTGGAAAGGATGCTTGATGTAACAATGCTACAGGAAGAGAAGGAGGAGCAGATGAGGTTGCCTAGTGCTGATGTTTATAGATTTGCAGAGCCCGACTCTGAAGAGAATATTATATTTGAAGAGAACATGCAGCCCAAAGCTGGAATTCCAATTATCAAAGCAGGAACTGTTATTAAACTTATAGAGAGGCTTACATACCATATGTATGCAGGTAAGAAATATGAAGTTGCCTGTCACTTTTGTTTTCCTGCTTCAAGCTAATTTTCTTTGCTGCGTGGATTATTGTGCCTAAAATAGAAAACAAACTAACAACCAAAGACCTCTGCAGTATCAGAGTTCATTTTTCTCTGACTAAAAATACCACTTTGTATTTCTTTGAAATTTTATGTATTCTACTGCATTTACATAATTTTTAACCTTATAATCAGAGCTATAAATGAGAAAAATGAGGTCACTTGGCTAAATTTACCCAGTTAGAAAGCAACAGAAACAAAACTAAAATTAGTAATAAATCATCATTATTGGGGTCTAAAAAGTTTTTTACTCCTTTATCTCTTTTCTCTTTCCATTACTGATATTATAAAATCGATAAAAATTTTAACATGAATCCATCACCAAAATTGTCCTGATAATACAAATATACATAGCATTGCTTTTTCTTAATTTCCATTCCTAAACCTATTAAATGTAGCAATGCCAGAAGCCAGGGATTCTAATTTTATTATAATTTTTCACTTAGAAACTTCCGTAGTCAGTGTATCCATTTTACTGACACAAAAGTTTAAGAAATAAACTAAAGCATGGGAATTTTAAATAACTTTTATTGTCATCTTTTTTTTTTTTTTTTTACATATAAAGGTGTTTTTGAGAGGTACAATTTTCAGTAATTAATATGACCTACCAATTTAGTTGATCTTTATCAACCTTCTGTATATTCTTTATGAGCTAGACCAGCAGTCCCCAACCTTTTTGGCACCAGGGACGGGTTTCATGGAAGACAATTTTTCCACAGGATTGGGGGAAGAGGGGAAGTGGCAGACCTCTGCGGCCCAGTCCCTAACAGGGCATGGACTGGTATGGGGTTGGGGATTGCAGAGCTAGACTACAACTATAAAAATGTTTTGTTAAATTACCCAAAATTAGTGGTTGCAAAATACTTATTTCTTTGCTACTTCTTAAGGTATTTTTAAGGTTATAAAAGTTCCAATTGCTCTTTTTGCCACATTATGCTGGTTTTTAAGTCCTTAGAGGATTTGTAGACTTTGTATAATATAAGCATTCTAAACTGTTTATCATTTCATCCTAAATACCTTTGTTTTGGGTTCGTAGACTGTTTAGAGTAAAATTAATCCTTAGATTTTTATCTGTATAGGATCGTTTTGTCTGTAGTCTTGACAGTCTTCTTAATGTGCACAATGCTAGCTAAAGTCTATGGACATAGTGCTCTTGTCATGTGTTTGAATAGTTATTTCTGATAGTTGTTCTCTTTTATATCAATTTTTAGCTTTTGAATAGATTAATAATAATATTTTGAATGCTTTTACTCAGAAAACACTTAAATTTCAAGATTTATAGAACTTTGCCAAAGTATATTGAAATTTAAATCGATAATTATTTTTTAAAAAGTTTAAGTTTTTAAAAAAATTCCTTCCAGTAATTTCTTGAGAAATAAAATGCCAATGTTGGTTGTGGCTAAGTTTTTTGAAATTTTTCTTTTCTGTCTTCTTTTGAAATGTAATTGAATATTTTATGTCATAAATATATTACTGGAGAAACTGGAATCTACAAGCGGATTTCATGAGTTGTGGCTTACAGTACACACAAATTAGTGTTATTATTAGCTTATTTGGGCTATTCTGTATGCTCTGTTACTGAACTTACTACTGGCAATATAGAAAGTGTTTTTAATAGACCTTCTGTGAACCTGTGAAACTTGAAAGCAGTTATTTTTAAGGTCCCTTCCAGCTGAAATGGACTTTGAGTCCTTACTACAATGGTAACAGATCAAGTTACCATTTGCTTTAAGAACTATTGATCTGCCCTTCTCCTCTTACCTTTCTTCAGCCTCCCCAAAGAAAAATGGGATTTTTGGTTTGGCTAGTTGGTTAGTAGGTTTATTTATTGGAGAATATACAGTACAGGTGTGGCTTACACTGAAACACAAGCTAAAATTTAACTTGCATATTTTTATTATATAGAATTATAATAAAAGACATTGGATATAATACATGAGAAAATCTAGTAACTAATAATGTAAGACACCACTTACAGACATCTTTTAGATACTTATAGCTTGGTCAGACATTGTCATAAAAAACAGAAAAGAAACTGATTTAACCCTATTTAATTCAGACGTCACTGTTGCTTCAGCCAATTTTATCCCTCAAATGTTTTAACAGTAATGTACAAAATGGCGCTATAGATCTCTAGTGCTGGAACAGATGGCCAAGCCCTCACTTTGTAAACAAAAACCCAAAACTCATGAAGGTTATATGATTTGCCAGAAGTCATAGTACCAGTTAATTATAGAACAAGGATCAAAAATTAAGTTTCTTAACTCAATAGAGTACACTTTCCACTATGTTAAACTGACTCATATAAGGTGATTCTTCTTGTGTGTGACTAGAATGTAATATAATTGTTAATTATATGTGTTAAATAATAAAAATAAGGGGAATTAGTTCCTTGGTTTGAACTGCCAATAATATAAATGGCTTGTTCATTTCTGGGCTGGGTAAACACAGGTCTACTAAAAAGAATAATATTTCTTTTCTTTTTGAAATAGGTAATAGGTAAGTTCTGACTATAGATACGCTTTCATTGTAAAGAATAGATTTTAGTGCATACTTAGATACTGGTCATCATTTTTTGACAAAATGGTCATTAGTCTCTTGGAGTAGTTTACTCTGTAAAAGGAAAGCTTTCTGGAAAAGAAAAATTTAAATTTGGGTGAATTAGAAAGTGGTTAATTTGCTTAAAAGATTGCAACAGAGTCTCACATGGAATCTAATTTATAGTTTGTCTCTCATATCCAGTATTTTTGGACATATAGTAATTCCCTAACTACATTAGAACTTTGGGATTTATCCCAAATGCTGAGGGGGAAATTACCTAGTTGGACAGATCATTTTAAATCTAGCAATGATATGAAGAGACTATTTCCTTATCTAAAGTAAGAAAGCACAAAGCAATGTGTACAAAGAAAAGGAGAGTAGGAATTTCACCTCTGTTACAGCCGTTATAGGCAATAAAATACAAATTAATTGTTGGACCTAAAACAATGGGTAGAGAAATGGTTGGTGACAGTATGTCCAGTTTGGTAGTCTATTTGTAAAAAATTAGGTGACCTTGAGATAAGGATAATAATTTAGAACTGAAAATTTATGGAAAATAAAAACCACATGTTGAAGTGTGGCGAGAAAGTATTTCCCATGCCTGGTGAATTTCTCTTTTACAGAAGATAGTACTGAAAAAACTTCTTAAGCCAGAAGATACTTTTCTTTAAAGTGTCTACTCCTGTTTTCTGCCTTCATATAGAAAATGCTCAAAATTCTGCATTAGATTTGAGTTTGTGTCCTATATAAGCTCAGTTTGGGTGTTTTAACTTTTTTTAATCTTTCGAACAGTTTTTGATCTACAGTGCAGTGCTGTTCTATTTTTAAACTCTGATTTTTTTTTAAAAATTGTGCGTCAGCATAGCGTCTGTTTCCTTTTTTAAGGAATTCAGGACCGATTGTTTATAAATCCTTGTTGAGAAGCTTATTGTTTCTTGTAGCTTTTTAAATGGCTGTATTAAAGGGAGAATTATCACATGAACAGACATCCTGATTACAGTGTTTCACTATGGTGGTTGGGGGAAGGGTGTTCTTTACATAAATAACTTTATGTAATAAATATTTCACAAATCCCATTGACCCTGCCAAATAAAATGTCAGGTGTCAATCAAAATAGGCACATAAGAAAAAAGGACTGGATTTATCACCTCAAATCTCATGCTATATTCTGAATACTAATGTAGGTATATTCTGAGTTCTTAAGATTTTGAAGAATTGTGCAGTAAAATATCAAAGAATGGTTTTATAGTGAGGGAGACAGAGGCAGCTACAGGGGCAGCAGAAAATAATAACTACAGCTCATGGTTAAAATAACCTGGACCTAGACCAGGGACTTGATGGCACACTTGGCAGGTATCTGCATAAAGAGCTTGGAAGGCGGTGGGGGGGTGAGAAGCAGAGCAGCTGGCAAACATGGTAGAAATCTTAGTGCAGGGATTTGAGAGTCAAGTAGAAGAGTAAAGTTACCTGTGATAAGGGGGAAAAAACTGTAGAAAAAGCTTTTGTTGTTGCTCATATTGAAATCCGTTAAGGGGTCATGTTCGAGAAAGAACTTTGTAGAATTAACTCCACAAGCAAATGATAAACACAAAAGGAGAATATCAAAATAGGTTATTTTTAAATTTTCTCTACAATTACTTGTTCATCCTTATGTTTTAAAGCCAAACCCAGCCTGGCTTTTGTATTTTTATGTGTTTGCCTTCCATCTGTCTCTGAAACATGTTTTTAGAATATAGGTAGATAACTGCTACTCCAGTATAACAGAGGCAGTATAAAACTTACTTGCTATGATTGCATGATAAATGGAAGTAGGTACTTTGTTTCTTTACAAAATTATATAACCTGTCCTTATTGATGGATGTTTTTTAATGTCAAATTATCTTAGTCCTTTGTATCATCAATAAGATAAAGGTGTCTAGTGGTTAGTGTGACATGGTATATGTTACAGTCATTGAAATGGAGAAATCAGTGCAATAGAAATAAAAATAGCTTCTGGAATATGTATGCTTTCCTATGTAAAATTTCAAATATAGATACTATGTCCTGTCAATATAAGTTTTTCATTCATTAGCAATTTTTAATTGCTTTAGACTAAAAATAGAGTCTGTATGAATTAATATAAGCCTGGGAATATAGATAGCCTTTAAGATATTTTTTGAAAGTACTTAAATTTTTGCCAAATTTTCTCGGTTTATTTTTAGTTTCTGCTGTGTTTTTTTTTCTTTTTGGCAGAACTGCTCTTACTTCCAAGCAAGCTAAAAGCAACCTAAACTTGAGTCAGTCTAGAACTTAATACAACAGTGATGATTGTGGGAGTGTTTATTTCACTGCCAGCTCCAGAAACTCTTCTTCTGAATACAGTGTACAAGGAAGGTCCAGCTGCTACTTCCTAAAATCTGGAATAAGGCTTATCAAGAGTTACAGGATCACAATTAGACTGCTAATTTTTCAGTGACTTTCCGGTGGCTTTAACCAAGATTAGCAGTTACAGCTACATTCTGAATTAATCATTTATGTAGATTTCTGTAATGATTATATAACTCAAGGACTAATTCTTTTTTTTTTTTATTTCAGCATATTATGGGGGTACAAATGTCTAGGTTATGTATATTGGCCTTGCCCCACCCAAGTCAGAGCTTCAAGCATGGAGGATTAATTCTTTATATTTAGGTCTTACAGCTATGGAAACTTTAAGGATTCCTTTAATCCAGGAAGATTATATGATATGGTAGAAAAGATCACCAAATCCGGAATCACATGATCTAGGTTCTAGTTCCATGTCTGCCACTCTATTGTGTGAGCATGGATAAGTGTTAGTTACTTCTCTCACCTGCCCTACTCACCTCACGGAGATCATGTGGAATAGATTATGTGAAAGCTCTTTGAGAACATTACATAACAGACATCAGGAATTGATGTGATCCCGTTTGACTGGTATGGCACTGAGGTACATCATGGCTTTCCCAGCATTATCATTAGTTACTAAAGTACTGAAGTGGCCAGAAATTTTGGCTTAAGATGAAAAGTCCATTTTAAAATCGTTTGCCTTTAAAAATAGCCAGTTTTCTTAAAACATGCTTTAATTCACTTAGAACTTTTATTCTGTTTTTCAACTTAAAAGTACTATTGATATCCCACAACTCTTTAGCCTGACTTAGGTGGCATTTGAGAAGAAATGGATCTTGATATTAGATTTTTAGACTGAAATAAACTTATTTTAAAAGGGAGCAGGAGGGCTCCCTACATTTGGAATCGGCTCAGGATATTTGGAGCACTCTGTACTGAGGACGTGGGCTCTCTCTCCAGTAGTGACAGCTCAGCATCTCTATAGTGGCCACTGCTTTTGCTTCCTAAACATGCTGTTTTGAGTAGCCTCACCTTACAAATAGATTTGCAGAACAGGAAGAAGATTCTTGATAGGGAGGATTGTGATGAAACCGATAAAAATCTGTTTTAAAATCTTGTACAGCCTTCTGTTTTAATATCTTTTCTTCTGGATGAGACATTAGTCTTTAACTTTTGAGGAACTCTGTAACTGAAGACAAACAATAAAATACCAACAGAGAGGAAATTATTAAAGAATTATATGTATTTAAATTACTTTTATCAGTAACCCACTCTAGCTTCAGAAGGTATAAAGCTAAAGGAGAAGGGGGCATTTAAAACCAATGTATTTTTATTTTATAAATTTTTCTTTAAAGTAGTATAATTTTAAATTCAAGGATGTCTGATATTTGAATCAGTTTGTTATTTTTAGGACCACATACACCAGTAAACTGGAAATAGATTTCTATTTTATGATAAATCTATGAATTTGCTTTTTGGAGAAAAAGTTAATATAAATATTTTATGGCTAAATTTAGGGTGGTTCCTAATCAGAATCAGCCTAAATGGAAATTTTCCAAACATACATTCTGATTTTGCTAAATCCTATGTGAATAAAAGACATTGCATTTCTTATAAAGCTTTGATCCAGCATGTAGCCTAACAAAAATAAAGGCATTTGCTACCCTCAATGAATTTACCATTAAAGTAGTTTACTAGTCCATAATGTAAGGAAAAGAATGCTCCCAATAAAAGACTCAAGTTAATGAACTTCCCCCTCATTTTTAAAGACTCTTAAAATTAAACGTGGACATTGATGGAATATGAGTTATAGAAGTGATCCCCCCCTCCCCATAGTGGGAACATGTCTTTTCTCCTCTTTATGCAGAAGATAAATAGCCCAGGTCTCTTGTGGTAGTGACAGCTGCCTTTCTCCACAACTTAGAGTACTGTCAAGGAGAGATGGGGAGTAGGCCAGGCCTGGGGAAGTGATCACACTCCATCAGCCTCCTGTTTTACCTGGTGGAGATGTGAATGAAAGTAGGTCCTTTTATGGAAGGGGGTGGAGACTCCTGTTCTTTATAATTAAACTCTCATTGTGACTACTTAAAATGAAAGGAATTAAAAGTTGAGAATAGGATCAAACCAAAACACTCTAGCACATTTAATGGTTTTAATAGCGTATAGGTATTTGTAAGCATCTTTTAGCAGTTGTGAGATTTCTAGCAAATAAAATAATTTAAAAACTGTATTTAACTTAATCTAATCTGGATGTCAGGAAAAGTAATGGGTTATTGCTGTGGCCTTTCTCTTTACCAGGGAGAGAAACCAACTGGTGATGCTCTGAGATCCTGGTAGCAGGTTGGAGCCTTATTCCATGCTCTGCCTTTGTCTTTCTTCCTGAACATTCCTGTGGCCATTGATGAGTTTAAGACCAGCTGGTCAGCAGGTGCAGAGGGCAAGAAATAAGTTGATGTAAAGTTTTAATATCAATGTTTTTGCCACTGATTTAGGAAGTTTCACTAAAGCTAGCAGTCCAAAGCAACCTACTTGTCAAAACATTTTAGAACTTTTAAAATTGACTATTTGGTCCTTTTTGAAAATATAAATAATAGTTTTAATCATTCTGAATCAAAGACTTTAATTAAGATATTTTTCCTTTTTCTTCTTAGATCCCAATTTTGTTCGGACATTTCTTACAACATACAGATCCTTTTGCAAACCTCAAGAACTACTGAGTCTTATAATAGAAAGGTCTGTCCATTTAAAAATGTATAAATTCTTTATTTTTTTTAAAAGAGCTTGAGCCGAAGATCTTTTGTGTCTCAGAAATATGTTGAATGAGCTTTAAATTGTAGTTTATGAGTACTTTTTCAGTAAATACAATCTTAGATGACCCTTTATTTATAATAATATGTTAGCTTTGATGAAGTGTAAAAATAGGTATTTTTTGTACATGGAAAATCAGTCTTTGAAATTTAAAATTTATAGAATTAGTAAAGTCAAAGATCTATATCAAAATGTGTAATTTAGACTCTGGAAATTCAAATTTTGATGATTTAGAGTTTTCAAATATACCACATATTGAATAAAATGGAGTTTGACAGTGAATAAATACTATAATCAAGGAAAGTGTTTTATCCACCCAAATGAAGAGCAGTCAACTTTTCAAGCATTACCCTTAAAAATTAGTATGTCAGCTGATTTAGAGAAATTAATTTGTTCTATTGTACATTAGGTTTGAAATTCCAGAGCCTGAGCCAACAGAAGCTGATCGCATAGCTATAGAGAATGGAGATCAACCCTTGAGTGCAGAACTAAAAAGATTCCGAAAAGAATATATACAGCCTGTACAACTGCGGTAAGCATTAAATAAACGACTGGAGTAAACAAGTCTTTATTAAACGGTTGTTTCAAAGTTGAAGTATATAAGGACCTTTCCCAAGCAAGGAGGAAGTAACAAGTAAACTGAGTGAATTAAATAGGAGCAATTATCAGAAATTATTGTATAAGTCTTAATTAACATAAAGTTTTAAAAGTGTTAAGAATACTGATAAGATTATTTAATTTGGTTAGAATTACTCTGTTTTCATTTGTACCATTCGTTGTGATAAACATTTATGTTTGAGTTCTCATGTAATTCAATTCTGTGTTAATGCCATAGAGTATTAAATGTATGTCGGCACTGGGTAGAGCACCACTTCTATGATTTTGAAAGAGATGCAGATCTTTTGCAACGAATGGAGGAATTTATTGGAACAGTAAGAGGTATGTTTTTTAAGTGCCTAGCTTTATATGTAATAAAAGTACCAATAAGGTGACTATCAATTGACGTCATTATTGTTCAGTGTTGTTAAGAGATGTTTATAATAGTGCCAGCATAACCATTTGAAAAAGTTAAAAGTTTTTCATCAAACAACATTTAGACCTACAAATTGCTCAGTAGTTACCCTGTTGACTCCAATGTATTGCCATTTAGTGAATCGGCTACTGATAGAGTTGGTTAGAAGAAGTCTCAATTTAAGCCAAGTCTTTACACTTATCTGAAAGTATGAGCGCATTTAGGAACTGTTGTGCCATTATAGCACCACTGATGGAGGTCAACTGGGCCACAGGTGAATAGAGACAATCAGAGGCAGGAGACCATGTTAAACTGAGTCTGTTTCTACATTGCCGCTAACCTAGTATGTGACTTTGGGCAAAATCACTTTGATTCTTTAGACTTCAGTTTCCTTATCAATAACATGAGGAGCTAGGTTTGATGATCTCCAAGATTTCCCCTCTAGTTTAAAGATTCTGTGGTTCTAAGGATGTCCTACCTAGACAAACTTGTTTTTATTTCCATTGTACACTCTAAATGAGAATCAGAAAATAAAGGGTTAAATAATATACATACAGTATAAAACAAGGCCACATCAAAACTCATACTAAAAATGAAGGAATTGGTCCTTTAACACTGTTTGGTTTATAAAATGCAATGTTAATTAAATTAATAGCGGGCGTATGTAATCTATCCTTATAAATCTTCTGATTTGTATAACATACACCTTTTCTTGGAGGATTATAAAATATTAAATAATATTTTGAACTGAAGTTCAGAACAATAGAGGTAGAAGATCTCTGCAAATAAATTACTTTCTAATTTTATTTAAAAAGGATCTGGAAGAATACACACCAAACTATTAACAGTGGTTACCCATGTGGAGAAGAATGAGATTGGGATAGGAGACTGGGAAATGGTAAAGGGGAACTTGCATTTTCCATTTTGATCATTTGAACTTTTTACAGCAAAGATATATTCAGGTATCATTTGTGTGATTTTTAAACCATTTAAAAATATAAAATATTAAAGAATAAATGTTATTTAAAATATAATGTATTTCAGGTAAAGCAATGAAAAAGTGGGTCGAATCCATCACTAAGATAATCCAAAGGAAAAAAATCGCAAGAGACAATGGACCAGGTCATAATATTACATTTCAGAGTTCACCTCCCACGGTTGAGTGGCATATAAGCAGACCTGGGCACGTAGAGACTTTTGACCTACTCACCTTACACCCAATAGAAATTGCTCGACAACTTACTTTACTTGAATCAGATCTATACCGGTATGTAATTTGACATTCAATCTGAAAAATCATTTCAAAAGGGTTAATTTTGAAAATGAAATACTGGTTTCTGCCTTATCAGGTTATCCTAAGGTATAAATGAGATAGTACATGAAATGTCTAGTAATAAGGCCAGGCAGCGGTTTCACTCCCTTGGTCCTCCTTGCTCTGTCTGAATTTACACCTTCTCTTTCTGCATTCACCCCTAATTGGTGAAACTAGTTCAAATCCTTGCTTCACCAATTCCTGACTTGATTCCTTGGGCAACTTTACTTTTATCTTTCTGCCCCTTAGTTTCCTCAAGAGTAAAATAGGCCTAATAATAATAATACTTTTGGGGCTGTTATGAAGTTTAAAATAGTCAATATATGTCCAGTGCTAGCACAAAGTAAGGGCTCAATAATTGTTAGCTGCTGCTGGGGTTGTAAACTTAAGTCGTGGCCAGTTACAGCCTTGTTTAGTTTATTACCCTACATCGATAAAACTACTGTCTCAAAAATGTTTCTGGTTTTAAATGGGGACTATTTAGAATCTCAAACTAAATTATTTTTTAATAACTAAATGAGAAAAGGAACTAAATTTATAGATCTCTACCCACCAAAGATATTTCCAAAAATTATAGTAGTAGAATCTATTTTATTTTTTTCCCAGGACCCTTTTGTGATAGGTTTTTTCCTTCCCTCCTTTAGACAAAAAAAAAAGAGATTTATGAATTGCATTGATTATAAGTGCTGGGAAAGATATTGTGGAGAAACCTCAGCCTTGCCCAAATCAAAATGCTACTGTAAAGCAATAGTAAAAGTACACAAGTATATCCAAAAGAACAGTTTTTTAAAAAAAAATCTATAGAGAAAGATGCATATTTATAATTTTTTGTTATACCTTGTTTTCATTTCATAAACCTTTCTGTTGGTGTAAGAGGAAAGTTTACATGGGAATTTAGTTTTTCTTTCTTCTTTTTTTTTTTTTTTTTTTTCCGAGACACAGTCTCATTCTGTTGCCCAGGCTAGTGTGCCATGGCATCAGCCTAGCTCACAGCAACCTCAAACCCCTGGGCTCAAGCAATCCTCTTGCCTCAGTCTCCCAGGTAGCTGGGACTATAGGCATGCGCCACCATGCCCGGCTAATTTTTTCTATATATTTTTAGTTGTCCAGCTAATTTCTTTCTATTTTTAGTAGAGACGGGGTATCGCTCTTGCTCAGGCTGGTCTCAACTCCTGAGCTCAAGCGATCCACCCACCTTGGCTTCCCAGAGTGCTAGGATTACAGGCGTGAGCCACCACGCTCGGCCGGAATTT